>PVIU01004843.1:0-107711 GCA_004026605.1 Ondatra zibethicus | reverse complement strand
TTGGATGATGGAATAATAGATTGGTATATGTGAGTTATTGTTTATAAATAATTACATTCTTGTATAATTAGATTCTTGTATATGGATACAAAGTTAAATTATATTGAATATTGTATGCATGCATGCTTCTATATCTGTTTAAAAATTTTTAATGTATTGATATATATTTACCATATTGCAGTGTACATTTCTACCTCTGACTAAGATACATATATATTGTTTATGTATTTGATATATATATTTACCATACTGCAATGTATACTTGTACATTGTTTACATTTAGAGGTCATTGTCCTCATTTATTGCACAGTTGTTTATTCTCTTAGTCCTTAAGTTAGATAGGTATTAAGAATTGTAGATCAATAGTCATCTATGTTTGTCATATTTATAGTTAGACTAATCAGGTTCTTTAGATACATAGAGATTATATTCTGTATAAATAATCTTCAACCTCTTCAAAGAGCTGTAGAAAATGGCATTTAATCTAACCTAGAGTTCTGTGGTAGTGAGACACAATCACCTCTGGCAACACTGATCTATTCCTGAGAGATTGTTAAGTACCAAAGACACTCCATTTGAGGCTTGTCTTCTTCTTGGCAAAACTGGCCTCTGGGCAAGGAACTGCCCATACCTAAACTACTGACAAAATACATAGTATCCGGAAATGGATAAGCAGAACTGTCAAATCTTGCCAAGACGGGATAAGACGGTTTTGAAAAATTTCTTGCCTTTAAAAATAATCTGTCAGTTATTCTAGGCCTAGCCAAAGTTGGTTGCTTCAATGCTTCAAACGTGACTTTGGGTGATTGCCCAGGTAGCCAGTTGTCTCTGTGATTTGTTGCATATTTTGGAAGTTGTTTGATTGCACTTCCTAATTACTCAGGTAACATTATTTCCCTTCTCAGATCTTCGATGGGGTTGAAGACTAGATAAATGTAGTTACTTTCCTCTCATGACTTGGCCAAGCTATTTATTATATAAGACTTAAGCTAGTTAGAATAGGATATTTGTTTTTATTGTGTATAATTTTGTAGTAGGTTTAGAACTCTCTTACTTAAATAAAAGGGGGAGTGCTGTGGGAGCTCCTTCTGCTCCTTCAGCCAATAGCCTTTAAGATACCAGCCCACTGGGGCATGGTCTCTTTCATTTTAAAAAGCGGCAGCAGCCCTCCACTCGCTCTCTTGCTTCCGGCTCCCATTCAGACTGCTAGACTCTCTGTTTCCTGTTTGCAATGAGAGGACTGTGGTTTGGGACATTGATCTGTAAGTTTTTCCCCTCCAATAAATAACCCCTTTTAATAATAATTTCCAAACTAGTGTGGGATTGTTTTGCAGCATTACTGGGTTACATAAGACTGGGTAATCTGGTAATTAGTTATGGCGGAAAGGGCTCATGGTATTCTATCACTTACAGATGAACTGTTGACAAGCAGCTTATTAGAGAAGAGAGGGTTGCATAGTATCCAGTTGTGTTCCTACTAGAGATCCCATCAAGCTCCAGTGGATGGTTCTACACCCATGGTCACTCAGATGGCTTTGGTTTAGGTCCAGGATGAATGGTGTCACAAAATAAATCAGAAAGACATGAACACAAGAAAGTGACTCAGAAGGAAATTCTGTGGTGGACACAGGTATGGGGGTGAGAAAGTACGGAGGATAATCAGAATGTACTCTGTGTGTGTGTGTTTGTGTATGAAATTGTGGTATGAGACATTTAATTAATAAAAGGGAACCAGAGGAGAGGAATCTATATGCATTAAACACAAATGCCAAATGTTTAAGGGGCTGGAAATAGTTCCCACCCTGACTTAACACCACACTTGTAAACATGCACCAGGTCACCACACCTTACCTCACACACAAGAACAGTTACTCTGTTTCAACTAAACAGAAATGAGTAAGAAACGAATCCTTTCCTCATTAAGGAAGGTAAAGCATTAAACAGACAGCTAGTATGACACAGAACAGATAAGTGACATACCCAGTTGGTGAGGATGAAGGAATTGGTAATTTTAGACAATGCAAGTGAATGTTGATGTCAGGGTCTAGGAATTTGGGCTGGTAGAAATACTTAAAGATAAACCTGATGATGTAAAGCAGAGGGGCCTATGAAGTGGAGGATATACTGAATGAGGGAAGATGAAAACTGATTATCCAGTGATCATAAAGTGTAGTACTTGACTCTTTATGTTAAAGGAATAGATGTTCCAGGAAAATTTAAGCTTAGAGGTTATATTAAAAAGGCTAATCTGGATGGGAAAATCACTCTCCAAGAATGGTTCAGAGATCTGAGAAGTCAAAGATTGGGATGGCTCATTCAGGTGGCATTGATGTTATTTAGAATAACCAGAGTATCTATTGAAAACTCAAGGAGATATATTAAAAAGTGGTTCTTGACACTTAGCTTCCAATGTCTGTTTGTTATCTTACTTGTCCAGGACTCGAGGAGACAGCAGAAATGCTATATATCATGGTTCCCATCATTTCTCAGAGCACTTCTGAGTTAATTTGATAATATTGAACAACTGAAGTGCAACCCATATCACAAAGTATTGTAATTCTTGGCTGAAAAGAGCTTGTGGGGTTGTTGGAAATATAGAGTCCACAGGGGATTCCACAGCTGCAGATAACACTGTAGGTGGTGCAACCAAGTCAGGAAGGAGTTAACAAAAAGTCAATGCCATCTCTAGCTGTTTGGTGGGGGAGCTGGTGTAAGGGCTTGATGTATCTGGAAGAAAAAGATCAGATCGCTCTGATCTTTAGAAAGTTACAAAGTACTTTTCAGGCATTCTAGAGAGCACCAGAGACAGTTATGATATTGAAGACAGGGTTGGGATCTGGAGCTTCAGAAACTGCTCACTGCCCAACTCTAGAATGGGTTGTATTGAGGAGTTCTCAGCCTCTTATGCTTTCACTGAATGAGCTTGAGGAAATGAGTATTCTTCTCTGAAATATGGGTTCAACATTGTTAAAATGAAGAAAGTAACTTCTTGCCTGGCATTGTGGGCTCACAGTGGCTAGAAGGCACACAGCCCAATTCCTCGTACAGAGGAACGGGTCTGCTACATTTACTTGTTATTGAGCATAGGTTACAGAGGGCTGCATATGAATGAGGTAGTGTGCCCACAGCCAGTGAGAATTCATTTTGCTTTTAATAAAGTCCATTGAGATTCTTTGAGCTCTGTAAACTAAAATAAAACACCCTTTAAATTTTAAGTGGATATAGTCATTATTTGTAGATCAGTTTTCTTTAACTTGTAGCTGCAGAACCATATTAAGTCCTATTCTTTCAATTATTCATTTCTGCTAAATTTTAATAAAGGGAATGTAAATACAGGAGTGTGACTAAATTGCAGGTCCAACTTGTAACAATTAGGTTCTAAAATATTAAAGATGGGCATATTAAGCAGGCTTCTCAAAGGCTGCAAGATTCTTAACTTCCTCAATTCCTTATTGTATGCTTTTTATCAAAGTCTCATTTCCTGTCAGTTACCCATTTGAATCTTTCTGTGTATTTCAGAACACTGATGAGAGTTAGTTCACAACCATGGAATCACATATGTTCCATGGGAAATGAGGAACAGTTCTTAACCTGCAATGAAAACCAGATGTGCAACGAGAGCAGCATCTTGTCATTCCATATTAGCTGTGCCAGTCAATGACAGTGCTGGGCTATTGTGGTCACTTTTTTGACCATTGGCATTTATACAGACGACAACTTTTGAGTCTCCGTTTGCAGCTGTGACTTTGTCCTTTACTCTACACCCACCTGCTCAGTTCCAGATAGGATTGCCCACCATGGTTCCACAGGAAGTTTGATTAGCAAGCTTGCCAATAATCTTTATTCTTTCCCATAATCTTCTCTATTTCCAGTATGGAAATAAATAGCATATTTTAAGCTGGTACACTTAGAGTCATGCTTGTCAGTGCAGTTTCAGGGGTTTCTGGACATGGTGTGAGGTGGGGAGAAAGCCTGCGCACTTGCTGAAAGAGCTTGGCCAAGTGATTCAACCATTCTAGATATCATTTACTGCATTTGTTATATAGGGTATTAGTAGTCCTGGGCTCACAGATGTAGTGTGATAATTAAACATTTCTAAGTGCTCAGAACAGTGCCTGGCACATAGGAAAAACTATATAAATGTTGGCTAAATAAATGAATTATATATAACATTACAATAAAGCTATTAAAGTCACACCTTCCTCTGTATCTCCATGGACATGCCCTTAATACTGATTCAATCTCCACAGTAATACAGAGAGATATTTTTATTTTCATAGTGAGGCTTTGCCTCGAGTTGTGTTCCTTCCTGTCTATAGTCCCTATGGCAACCAGAGTGACATTTACTGAATTCAGACTGGTCATATTAGTTCCTGATCGCAAGCCTTCATTGTGTTGGCCAAGCTAATTTGGTTTTCCATGGTCTGGCTCCTGTCTGCATCTCTAGCTGCTTTGCATCCTTCTCATCTCTCTATGTTCTAAGAAATTCAAATTAATTCTGAGCCCTTAAGCTTGTTTCTGTTTGCTTTCTCCCTTCTAATGAAATGCCATTCCGGGTCCATTTTCTTTTAGATCTGGTGTAAGCATTGTGCTGTTATGCTGTAGAGTCTTTGCTTGTTCTGTCAGGAAGAACTGGCTCCCTTGTGCTTACCCTTTGGAGACAATTGCTAAACAACATGATTTCTTACCATATATGCTATTGATGTGTCCGTCTGTCTCTCTGTCTAAGGGTGAGCTCTGAAGACATGTTCACATGTGTGGATGCATACATTTTAGTTGTTATTTGCCATGTGGCCAAAACTAGCCAGGGATTCATGAGTTTCCTTCTTCAGCTTCATTGTCTTGGCACTCCAGGGGTGTGTACACATTTAATTTTAAATAACAATTTTTGTTATCTTCCTCTGCCTTTTACATTATTGGATACAGGGTACAGGCTACACGATCAACCAGTGAGCACTCAGTGAATGAAGAGATAATAAGCTGAAGGTATTTTATTGATAATCTAATCCAGCTCAATGCTACAGGTAAGGACATAGAGACTCAGGGATATTTATTAACTTTCCTGGGTCACTTGGCCAAGCAAAGCTAACATCTGAAACATTAACTTTTCAGTGTCTCCGAGGCCCTTTGGAATCATCTGTGAAATCAATTCATATTTCGTGTTGAGGAAGCTAGGAATTCTTTGGCTCCATTCTCTCAGACAGCAATCTCTTTCTCTCTACTCTAGATTCAGTTTCTGTGGTCGGAAGTGTTATACATCTTTTCAAACCCTTCTTGACTGCCTATTCTCTACACATTATGGGGTTAACGATGGGCTGAGACAGTGGCTTCCTTTTTAAAATATGCATCTGAGAACTCTTCAAAAGTAATTATTTTATACTTAAGAATCTCTTTTCATCTCTCCATCTCTTTGTGGGGAGGCTGAGCTATTTGAGATAGTGTTGAGAAACAAAACCACAGAGATGCCCTGAGTTCTGCGTTCCCATTGCCATTGGCAAGTCACTAGGAAGAGTAAGGTCAGTTCTGATCTCTGCCAAGTTCTGCCTTTAGTGCTGCAGCATGAAATGAGGTAATGTACTTTATGAGCTGTGAAGAGCTACAGAAATGTGAAGTGTTTTGGAATTGGTGATTTATAGAACATGAAGACCTTTAGAAATGAGGTGGCACTCCTACTTCCTCACTTCAAGGAGCAGACTGTGACTCCTCCAAGGTCATTTCTGAAGGTTATCAAACTGCACCATATTTTTCTCCCTGGCCTGTGGCCTTGCTGAGATCAAAGACTTTCTAACATCTCCCCGACCGAAGGACCACCTGATAGGCTAGATAGACCCTTTCCCCTGGTGTATGCCTTCACACAACCATGCTTGTTTGATATACCTTCTTCTGTGCCTGCTGGGCATCTTATCATATGAGACTCTGCCTCTTTTGACACTCCTTTTGCCTCCAAGTGATTCATTTTGGGAAGAGGAGAAAGCTCTTCTCTTAAACATACTTGAACGCAGTCTGCTTCACAGCATTGATTACAACTGGTATCATCTTGGATAGCTTGGTGTGGGCCCAAAGATTTTCCTAGACAAAGGAGCTTCCTGACCTCATCCAAAACACATTTCTTAGCAAAATTCTGCTCCAATTCTGAGAAGTCAGAAAATTTGTAAAAAGTAGTTACTTTAGGTTTCTTAGAGATGAATACAACAAGATAGACTTTAAATTTGATGCAGGTGGTCTGTCTCTACAAGAGATCTGAAGCCAGAAACTGGGATCTGTCTCATCATTAACTGTCTTCCAGGAGCTGACAGAACTGTGCTTCCAAGATTCAAGCTTCCACCCAGTGCTAGACTTTCTGACCACTGGCAGAGCTTCTATCCTTTTATAGTGCTGGATCTTGATCCTACAAAGTGAAGAAGAGTTTGCTATGTACTCTAACAGACACATGCCATATTAACTGAGATTATAATCACACAGTGAAATTTTCTTTAAGTGCTAAAAAGGAAGCATGACTGTGTATATACAAACACACAAGTGAGTATGGAGGCAGTGGCAAAAACAGATTTGTCATTTTCTTATCTCATTTTGGTATTTTTCCTCCCATTCTTTTACCCATGCAGCTTATTTGACACATTCCTCTTCTCTTCTACTCTGGAAATCCAAACAAAACACATATGGTACATATGTGTGTGTGTGTGTGTGTGTGTGTGTGTGTGTGTGTGTGTATCAAGTTTCTGAGCTCAATATTAGATGGACAGAGTAAAAATAAAGCCTGTTTTTGCTCAGTTTAGTGGAAGAGAGATGTAAGGAAGGCCATGTCTTCTTTCCCTTGTTTAGATCTCAGATGGCTTAACTTCTCATTCTGTTTTCAACAGTGTGAATTTTGCTTAGAAGAATTTTTCCCTATACCTTTACTTATTTCCATGTCTACACACATAATAATATGTGTCTAAGATATCTCCCTGAATCCCTTTGCAGGACTTCTGCCAGGGACTAGGTGGCACACTAAAACTGGGTCGTTAGATTGACTGAAACACACACAAAGGTAGTGCCTGGGGGGGGGGGGCTAGAAACAGCTGGTAGAGCTTTGTGTGACAGAGACAAAGAGAAGGAGCAGATGCACAATCCGGTGACTAGAAAATGAGATGAAAGATCTCCGGCAGGATTTCTGACCTTCTGTCAAGGACACAGCAACGTGAGCTCATGGCAAACAAAAGGGATGAACACAACTTTCATTCTCTATGATGGCCTAATGGGCCCTCACTACTTTACTATCCTGGAAGTAAAGGAGACCTCAGTAGTTCTAAGTAGGATATACTCTGATATGGTGGTGGCATGACTGTAGGAGCCAAAATTAGAGATAAGAACTTTGTTCTATTAGTGTAGTAAGTTTTTAGTCCTGCAGAGACTCACTGGAGATCCTCTTTTCTGGTGCACACTCTTTGCCCCATAGGCATCTTCTCTCTCCTGACTCTATTGGTGAGAACATTCTAGTAACAGAGACCATAAACAACACATAGGCCTAATTTCATCACCGCCATGTCATACACTAAGGAAGAAACAGAGCAATATTGGAGACACAGTCTCTCCAAGCCCAGAGTGCATAGGGCGTGCTAAGTTCCTGGCCACCATCATCAGTACATTTTTCTGTATGTATATGTGGATATATATACCAAAAGAGAAAAATGTACTAATACACATACACATATATATGCATATGTATATATATTTGTACTAACATATACATAAATGTACTCATATATATATATGTATATGTATATTTGTAGGAAGCCTTTTGGTATGCCTCACTCAGTGTAGCCTTGTCTTTGATGTAGCACCAGTCACATGAATTTAATAATTATGTTTCCTCCATGAAATTCTTAGGACTTTGAAATCAGGGAACATTTTGTTATCACTTACATGTCTGTAAAAGTCACAGTGACTTGAATCCAGCAAGGCTCAGCAAACCTTGCTTAACTAAAAGATTGGAAAATGAAGATTCGGTCTGTAGCTAAAAACGATCAGGTAGAAAGGAGCAAGGTAGATAAAGCACATAAAGATCTTTATTTCTTAGTGTTTCGAGAACATTCAATACTCAAGACACAGTCGATTCTGCCCCAGGTTTGCTAAAGTGATGCGGTGAAATCACATTGTTATCAGCCACGTGGACACCATCTCATTGCAGTTAATGGAAATAAATGTACCATTTAGTACTTTAAATCATGAAGCAACATAACTGCCTTCTATTTGCACTGACCTTCTGTTGCCCTCATTATTTCCTCACTTCGGATGTCTGCACCTGATCTTGTTGATTCAGCACAAGAGGGTGCATCCAAAACGCAGAGGTGAAGCACAGAGAGGTGAGGAAGTTGGGAAAAGGAATCTGGCATCTTAGGAGTCAAGAGACCACAGATGAGTCCTCATCCTTTGCTCCTGAGTCCCGCTATCATCCTCTTAGTGCATTGTATTGCAAGTCCTTTAAATCTCCTGGACAGATCATGAGCACCCTGAGAGCTGGTGTCAAAGTCAATTCATCTCTGAATCCTTACTGCCTGGCATACAGTATGAGATGCAAGAGGCATTTGGAAAGTACCTTTATCCAATGACAAAGGGATGACAATGCACAGGTGAAGGAAGGCTTTGACTTTTTCTAACCCCTACCATTGGTTGAAGAGGTAAAAATAGAGTGAGGATTCTATGAAGACAATGATTTTATGTGTGGTGGGAGGAAAAACTCCAAAGAAACCAAAAACCATTTGGTTCTTTAATGGATGTATCTCTTTGCTTCCTGACAGTCCCTTGTTCCCTATCTAATGGACATAACTCACTCTCAAAAAAGTCTCTGATATCAGACCCACATCTATTTGGCTCCATGTCATATTTGCACAATTATTCAGCACATAGTTGAAGCTCAATGTTATTTTAAAATAACCTTAAACTCTCTTTCTCTGGGATTTTATTGCTCTTTTCATAGTCTCCTTCACCTTCATGATCTTCATTTCCAAGTCTTCAACTTCCCATTTTATAAACAAGGAAGTTGAAGATTTGAAGAGACTTGTTTAAAGCTATAAAAATATACTTGGCATTATGTGGCATTATACACTGATTCTTTTCTATCTTTGTCATCCTAGTATGACTCCAAAATTCAGCTGGTTGTGGTTGTTTGTGAACTGCCATGCACTGGTTTTGGTGCTTGAATACTTGCTACCAAGATGGGTAAAACTGTTTGAGAAGGTTATGGAACTTTTACGAGGTCAAGACTTGCTGGTGGAAATGGATCACTGGGGGTGGACCCAAGACTTCCTGTTTGATTTCTGCTTCCCAAGTATGGATGTAATATGATTAGCCAGCCTCTTGATCCTGCCCCCATGCCTATTGCCACATCTTTCCTTGCTTGATAGAGTGCATCCCTCTGGAATTGCAAGACAAAATAAAATGATGAGAAACTGACAAGGACAACCTCATCCGAAGATTCAATGACTTCCAACTTTTTTATTTTTTCTTTTCTTTTATTATTATTATTTGCCTTGGGAATGTCTGTATGTTATGGTAACACACACACACACACACACACACACACACACACACACACACACATAATTCCAGCAGACAGGAGGTTGAGGTGGGAAAATTTAGAGTTTCAGGATGGATGGACAGAGTTATATATTGAGACTGCATCTCAGAAAGCAAGGCAAAACAAATCCAAAAACAGAGAAATTTTCGCTTTTTTTTCATGGATATCTTATTGATAAACTCAGTATATATATGTAAAACAAATAATATCTTGCTGCTTAGGTTAAACCAGGAGTAGAGGTACTTTGTCAACAACTCCAACAAAGTGGCTGCTGTGGAGCTGGGAAGTGCACAGCACTGGGAAATGCACAGCACTGGAAAGCTGTTGATGTACCAGGTTCCTTGAGTCTTTTCTGCAAGATTGAGATGAAGCCCGTTTGAGCCCCACACTGGCTGTAGGCCTTTGAGTACTCCAGCACAGAGGAATTACAAGGTAGGGTAGAAATGCTAACTTGGAGTCAAAAGTTAATTTACAGGTTCATAGTTGGGATTTTTCATTTACTAAGGGCAAAGTGCTAAATTTACCCCTAATTCAGCCTTGGGTTTTTCAAGATATAAAGGCAGCTTGACACCATGAGTGGTGAGTAAGCTATTTTTGTCGAATGCTAATTTGGGAAATAAAAATGTTTAAGTGCCACTTATTTAAAAAAATCCAAAGTAAAAATAACTACTGGGCTCCATGGGGAAATTATATTCTTATGACTTATAGTGCATTCTTTATTAGTAGGAGACTGGATGATAAACTCAAAGGTTTCTAAGCCACTAAAATCAAATCTTGGCATACTTTAGAAATGGCAAGCCAGAGACACATCTTAATATTCTATCCTGAAGTTGTAAAGCAATTCAAAAGTCACATTTGTTCATATGCATTATCTTTATTCATTAAGGAAAAATCCTTCACTGTAGATATAATTGAAGAGAAGGCTCATAGAAGAAAAGTCAGTTTCTCAAGGTCATCCAACAAGTTTGCCACAGGCTTGGATAGAAATGTAGTTAATTCCAGTTGATGAACTCTTATGAACTATATGAACAAAGGCAGACCATCACAAATGAAAGAAACCCAAACTTCTAAATTGTGGTGTTTGTCACGTTAGGGTTATTTTTCTCTTGCTAATCTAAGACAGAAGTATGCATCCTTCTGATTAGTTTGTCTTTCTTGTCATGACTTAAGGAGCCAATCATCCCATCTGTAGCTATCCAATCTTAAACACAGCCTTCTAGTTTACATGGATGTGTGTTACATTCCTCCTCACAGCCACAGGAATGCTCATGAAATATGGCATGAAGAATGTCTGAAAATGATCTACTCATATATCATTTGTCAGATGTAGGTCATGTGACCATCTCTGGGCTGAAAATTATATCTTTATTTCCAACAAGGAAAAGAATATGACAATCTTCACATTGTTGGCATGAGTACTTTGTGGTCTTGGACTAAGCCTTATCAATCTCTCTGTGCTGCACATAGTTTTTTTCATATAGATAATATGCTTTGAAACTCCCCAACACTGGTACTTTGCTCTGCTGGTGTTGATGAATTATCTTCATGTTGGTGACACATTTTGTAAGATCTCATTTCCCTCATTTCTTTTTTCCCCATAGTTTTGTTGCAGGTAGTTTATTTAAGACTCAGTTCAGTAGATATGTTCTCTATCCACTGTCATCTGTAATCAGTGGTGAAATCAGCTTTGCTGATATTCATTGAAATTTCTCTCATTTTTGAGAAAAAGGCTGTGACACATGGGTGGTCCACAGTCTCTTATACACCTAGGGTCTGATATGAACTTGCTGCAGACAAAGACAGAATTCCAAAGACAGCAAGTAGAAGTTTTCCAGACTTCTTGAGGCTAAGCATGAAACTGTCTTGTTTGTTTCTAATAAAGTATGTTGCTCCAAGCACATCAAATTCAATAAATAGGCAAGTGGAAAGGATGAACTAGAATGTGGTCAGAAGAGATGAAGACAGAGAATGTGTAGCAATTGGGTTATTGTCTACAACATATACCAAGCTATTGTAAGATCATATACATTTTTAAAATTTGAATGAGTTTGAGCTTAGAGTTTTAGTATTTGCTCCCTGTCTTTTTTCAATACTTTAAACAATGCCTCCTAAAGTTAAGGGATCATTACTTCAATCAATTTAAATATTAATTTCAGTGAAAAGTTGAACATTAAAACATTTGATATTTCAATAGCTAACCAGTCCATCTTCTTTTTAAAATTTTTATTATTTTTATTGTGGTATAATTGCTAAAGAAAAAGAAACAGTCATCAAAAGTCTTCCAACCAAAAAAAAAAAAAAAGCAAAAAAACCAAAAACAACAACAACAAAACAGAAAACCCAGGGTCAGATGGTTTCAGTGCAGAATTCTACAAGATTTTCAAAGAAGAACTAATACCAATACTCCTCAAATTGTTATACACATTAGAAACAGAAGGAACATTGCTAAACTCTTTTTATGAGGTTACAATTACTCAGATACCCAAATCACACAAAGGCATTGCTAAGAAAGAGAATTACAGACAAGTCTCACTCATGAACATTGATGAAAAAATACTCAATAAAATATTGGCAAAACAAATGCAAGAAGACATCAGAAAAATCATCCACCATGACTAATTAGGCTTCATCCCAGAGATGCAGGGATGGTTCAACATATGAAAATATGTCAATGTAATCCACCATATAACCAAACTGAAAAAAAAAACACATGATTATCTATCTCATTAGATGCTGAAACAGGTTTTGACAAAATCCAATACCAATTCATGATAAATGTCTTGGAGAGAGTAGGGATAAAAGAAACATAACTATAATATAATAAATATATAATATAAATTATAATAAACAATTTATAATATTAACATTATAAATTATAATATAATTTATACGATAAATGCTAAATATAATGAAGGCAATATACAGCAAGCCAACAGCCAATATCAAATTAAATGGAGAGAAAAATCAAAGAGATCCCACTGAAATCAGGAACAAGACAAGGCTGTCCACATTCTCCATATCTATTCAATATAGTACTTGAAGTTCTTGCTGGAGCAGTAAGATCTCATTTCCCTCATTTCTTAAAGCATTTTTCTTTTTCATTGTCACAAAAACAAATGTGTTTACTATGTTGCCAGATATGACTTGGCTTCTCTGAACACAGAAAATTGGTTGCAAGAATGAGCATGATTCAAAAATGACTGAACACACTCCTTCACAGAATCCTTCTCTGGATTTCTTAAATTGTAGTGGTAGAAATAAACTTAGTTTCCTGGAGGTAGAGTCTGTGTAACATAAGGCTTAGTCACAGATGATGGATAAATTTCTTAACTTGAAGGAGAGAAAACTCTAGAATTCAGCAGCAAAAACCCAATTTCGTTTTTTTTTGTTATAGCATATTGTGAAGTATTATACCTGTACAACTTGTTTAAAATTGTAATGTAAAGTTCTAATCCCTGAAAGATACTATCACAAACTGTTTATGACTATTAAGATAATAATTAGACTTATAGTAAGGGTTCAAATGTAGACAGAAATAAACCTCATGCATTATAGATAGATAGATAGGTGCTCTTCAAACACTTCATAGATCTACAGAATATGGCATTTAAGATGTTTTAATAACATAAGATGGCATAAGATGTCTAGTGGGGCATTGTCTCCTATGTTAAATGGTAAATTATATATCATATAACAATATAATCAATATAAAAAGCTTAAATTCATTCCATATATGTATATAATTTTAGGAAGCTTCTACAGTAGTAGGTCTCTATATGGCTTATCAAAAGGCTATTTGTATTAGTTGTATTTCCCGATATTCCCTCTTTTATCCTGCTCTCCCTTCACCTTCCCAATTTAAACCTTCTATTCTAGTTTCCCATTCATCTTTCCATAACATTTTATCCTATTTTATCTTTCTTGGTAGATCCCCTGCTGTCCCCTAGTCCCATACTAGGTACCTAACCTCTGGAGTTATTTGGATTATAACACATATATTGAAAGCTTAAAATCTAGCATTCACATATAAGAGAATACACACAATAACTGTCTTTTGGGTCTGTGTTACCTCAGTCAGGATGAATGTTTTTAGCTCCATCTATTTACCTACATATTTTATTTTTTAAAAGTTAAATAATATCCCTGAAGGTGAACACAAATAAAATAGTCACACACTAGCTCTGAAGAGGGTATAATAAGGGGTTCTTTATTTAAGAGGGGACACACAGGTCACAACATGAAACAGGAACAGAATCCAGCATTCATGTGTGAGAGCAGAGGGAGAGAGAGAGAGGGAGAGAGAGAGAGAAAAAGAGAGGTAGGCGTACCCAAAGCCATGCCCAACCTGGTCCAGCCTCTCAAAGGTCATTGGCTGAAGGAGGTTACCCATTACCTTCCCCTCTTGTCTAAATAGGAGAATTCTAAACCCAATACAAAACTTATACAATAAGATATCAAGTATAAAATATTATATCAAGTATATAAATTAGATACCAAGTATAAAAATAGAATTACAATCAGTATAAATAATATTAAGCAAGAAACATATGCTAAATGTTTCAATAATTAGTCTATCCTAAGGAGTCTAAATCTTGTATTAGAAATGGCTTGAATAAGCCATGAAAGGAAAATAACTATGACTATCTAGTCTTCAAAACCATCAAAGACCTGAGAAGGGAGATAATATTACTTGAGTAAACAGGAAGTGCAAAGCAAGCAACTTCCAAAATGTGTAATAGATGACAGAGACAATTGGCTACCTGGGTAATCACCCAAAGTCTCATTTGCAATATTGGAGCAACCAACTTTGGCTAAGGCCTAGAGTATCTGACAGACCATTTTTAGAGGCAGGAAAATTTGAAAAACTGTCTTGGCAAAGTTTAGCAATCTTTTTTCTTGTATCCTACTTGTCCAGTCCAGACACTGTGTATTTGTCAGTGGTTGAGGCATGGGCAGTTCCTTGCCCAAAGGCCAGTTTTGCCAAGAAGAAAACAAGTCCTAAGTGGAGTGTCTTCAGTGCTCAACATTCTCTTGGAAATAGATCAGTGCTATAAGGAGCAATTATGTCTCACATCAACAGAACCCTAAGTTATTTAAATGTCATATTCTTCAGTTCTTTGAAGTGGTTAAAGATTACCTATCTATGTGTAATGCAATCTATATGTATCTAAAGAACCTGATTAGTCTAACTATAAGAGTGACAAACATAGATGACTATTGACCTATAATTCTTAATACCTATATTGCTCAAAGACTGATTTCATATTAGAATATTAAACAATCTTTAAACAACTGTGCAACAAATAAGGACAATGACCTCAAAATGCCAACAATGTATAAATATTTTGATCAGAGGCAGAAATGTATTTACTAATATAAATTGTTTATAAACAATAGCTCACAAGTCTTCACTCTATTACTCACTATTATTATTGTTATTAATGTGAGTAAGCTCACACTAATCTTCCTATTATCCCATTCAATTTCCTTTTTTTTTTCAAGTGGGATGCCTGAGCCTACAAAACTTCTATTCCAGCCCCCAACCCTATACCACTTATAATCAGTCCTTAATTGATGTCCCTAACCCTGAGGACAAACTTTGTTGGATCCAAATACCCAAGGTCTCTTGGCTTTTTGAAGATGACTATTTTTCTGCAAAGACAAGAACATAACCCTGCCCGAAACCTTATGAGGTTTTCTTACCACCTGTATGATTGTCACCTCTGTGGATGAGCTGTCATTTCTCTTTCTCAAGAGGTTTCTCATTTTTCAAATCAAATCTTTATTAAATTTGATGGTATCTATAGCTTTTCTTCTCCTGTGGAAACAAGAGCAAAACCCCTTTTCCAATGTAGCACATCTCCTGGTTTCCATTCTGAGGTCAAAACATCCTTGAAGTACACTGGCTGATTCAATTCAGAAGTTTTTCCTAGTATCTAATGTCTCTCTGCTGCCATTGACCCTTTCTTATTAGCATTAAGAAAATTCAAGGTTAATAAAGCATTATGCAATCTATTTTTGGGGGTCTTTTCCATCTCTGTTTGTTTAACATATCCTTTATAGTTCGATTTGATCTTTGCCTGACCTGTTTGGTATACCTGTAATATGCTTTATGTTATGTTATTTATTTATTTATTTATTTTACATCCTGGCTGTAGTTTCCCCTCCATTTTCTCCTCCTAGTCCCTTTACCCTCACCCCCTCTGACTCCACCCCCTAATCCACTCCTCCCCCATTTTTATTCTGGAAAAGGCAGGCCTCTCATGAATATCAACAAAATATGGCATATAACATTGCAGTAAGACTAAGCACCTCTCCATGTATTAAGGCTGGGCAAAGCAACCCAGTATGAGGAATAGGGTCTCTAAATCCAGCAAGAGTCAGAGACAGGTCCTGCTCCCACTGTTAGGAGTCCCACAAGAAGACCAAGCTACTCAACTGTAACATATATGCAGAGGGCCTAGGTCAGTCCTAGGCAGGCTCCCTCATTATTGCTTCAGTTTCTGCGAGTTTATTGGCTCTGTGAGTTTTCTTGTGGTGTCCTCTGCTCCTCTGACTCCTACAATTCTTCCTCCTCCTCTTTTGCAGGATTCTCCTATCTCTGCCTCATGATTGGCTCAGGGTCTTCATCTATTTCTATCAGTTACTGGATGAAGCCTCTCTGTTGATAATTGTGCTAGGCACAAAACTATAAGTATAACAGAATATCATTAGGTATCAATACACTGTTTCTCCAGTTATGTTTGCTTCCATCTTAGGTCTCTGGGTCATCCAGTCCATTAGTTCTGCTGTTCTAGGCAGTGTTCAGGCTGGACTTACTTTCCTAGTATGGGTTTTAGGCTTGATAAGTTATTGGTTGACCACTCTCTCAATCTCTGCCATCCTAACTCCAACACTTCCCATAGGTAGGACAGATTGTAGAACAAAGATTATGTGACTGGGTTAGTGTCCCAGGCTTTCCACTTGAAATCTTGCCTGGTCACAGGAGATGGCTAGTTCAGGGTACATATCCACTATTGCCAGGATTCTTAGCTGGGGTCATCCTTAAAGGTTCCTGGGAGATTCTCTTATGTCACATTCCTACCTGATCCTCAAATGTGACCCCTTTCCAGATGTTTCTTTCACTGTTCTTCCCCCAACCTGATTTTCATGTTCCTATCTGCACCCATCCTCAATCCACTCACAAAATCTCATCTATTTCCCCTTCCTAGGGAAATCTGGGTGTCCCCTATGAATCCTTGTTACCTAGTCTCTCTGGGTCTGTGGATTATAAAGACTTATACTTTAATTCTATAGCCAATATTCACTTATGAGTGAGTACATACTATGTTTGTTTTTCTGGGTCTGGGGTAGCTCTCTCAGCCATGTAGCTGCCAAAGGAGAAGGATGCCAGAACCTTTCTGGTAAGCCACAGCCTCATGAAAATACATGGATTAAATTAAAAATAAGAGCTAGCTAGAAATACACCTAAGCTATTGGCTAAACAGTGTTGTAATTAATATATTTTCTGTGTGATTATTATGGTCTGAGCAGCCTGGAAACTAAGGTGCAGCCTCCTTCTACAAAATGTCACCCAATGTGGGCATGGATCCACATTAGACCTAAAAAAGCTTAAAAAAGAAAGAAGGCTTCTAGACCCACAAAAACAAGAGCCAAGTGTAGCTTCTTGGAAACTGCCTATTGTCAGATAGACTCTGTTTGCTGGCAGCAAGCAATGGCATGACTCCTTTAAGAGAGGGCTTCCTGACTCAACATTAGCAGCAAAAACTGCAGCTCCTTTAAAAAACAGCTTCCTGGTTCATGCTGGTGGCATGAATGGCTGTGGCTCTTTCAGAGCATGCTGCAAGCTACTTGTGGTAGTATGGACCAAATGCTTTCCAGAGCATGGCTCCAATCCAGTGGTCCCAGAGGTGGTGGTGAACTGCCTCCCCCATGTTAAGAGACTGAGAGAGGCAGAGCCAGCATCCAGAGCTGCTATGACCACACTGCTTTTGTTTCCACAGAAGATAAAAACTGTAGATTTTTTCCAGGCTAATATGGTTTGTTGAAACAAGATCTCCTAAAAGGTCTCCATGAACCCTAAAAATACTTCATCCAAGAACAGCAGGAAGCAGTTTCAAAAAAACCAACACCCAAATTCCCAAAATGATTGTTTATGAATGTCTGTTTTTATTTAAAGGGGGATATGATATAGACATGAATACTTTACATTAGTATGGATCTTGGTCTATTGATACAAATTTAAGGTCAATATGGTTATACTGTGTATATGTATCTTTCTACTCTTGTTTAAGATATTATGTTTATATAGTTCATTAAAAATGTAATACATAATTAAAAATTAGAGATTAATATATAGTTATTTATAATAATCAAACTTGCAATCATGTTATTAAAGTATTCTAGATATATAGAGATAAATTTCAATTAGATAATCTTCAATGCTTCAAAGACCTACAGAATATGGTATTTAAAATGTTTTTAAAAATTAGACTTTTCTTGTCAGTGAGACATGTCTGCTTCTGGCAGCACCAATTACTTCAAGAGGATGATGGGCATAGAAGAGGCTCCTTATGGAGTTTGCAAGCCATTAGAGCAAGAAATTGCTCTTGCCTGGACTACTTGATGCAAGATCCACAGAAAAATGACTGCTGAACTTTCCAAAAGATGGGATGATCCTTCAGGATTCCTGCTTCACAGAAAAAATTACCAGACATTCTGAAGGACATAGAAGAAAATGACTGACAAACTGCCAATATAGGCAAAACAATCTTTCAAATTTCCTGCTTCATGGACAAGTCTGCCAGATACTATGGGCCAGTAGGCTGAAGATGGATGCTTCAATGTTATAAAACAAACAAACAACAATAACAAAATACTTTGGGTGGTTGTCCAGGCAGTGAGGTGTCTCTGTCAGTTCTAGAATTTTGGAAGTTACTTACAATGCACTTCCTGTTTATTTAGGTAACATTATACCTTTTTGGGGTCTTTGATGGAGTTGAAGATTAGATAGTTATAATTATAGTTTTCCTTAGTTCTAATAAAAAATAAAGTATATATAAATATTATAATTGTAATTCTTGCTTTATACCGGTTTTGTTATATATAATTTTACTATGTGTAAGTAAAAACCTTCTTTTTTATTTAAACAGAAAAAGAGGAGATGATGTGGGATTCCTATCTGTGAAAACAATCAGGGAATGGTACCTTTTACTATAGCCTCAAAAAATATCTACAGATAACTAACCAAGCAAGTAAAAGTAAAAGTCTTGTGTAATAGAAAACTTAAGACATTGACAAAGATCACAGAAGATTAAAAGATCTATAGAAAGACTCTACCCCTTGGTTTTCCAGCCACCCAGGTGTGAATAATCACACAGAAATTATATTAATTACAACACTGCTTGTCCAATAGCTTAGGCTTATTTATGCTGTGAATATGTTTTATTAACATTGGTTAATAAAGAAGCTGCTTCAGCCTATGGCAGGGCAGAATAAAGCCTGGTGGGAAACCCGAGTAGAGATCTATGGAGAGAGTAGGTAGGGCCAGAGAGACGCCAGGTAACTGCTGAAGGGGAAGGACACTAGAACCTTTCCGGTAAGACACAACCTCATGGTTATACATAGATTAATAAAAATGGGTTAATTTAAAAATAAGAGCTAGTTAGAAATAAGCCTGAGCTATTGACCAAGCAGTGTTGTAACTAATAAAATTTCTGTATGATTATTCACATCTGGGCAGTTGGTAAACTAAGGCGTAGTGTCCTTCTACAGAATTTTAATCTTCTGTGGTCTTTTTCAATGTCTTAAAGTTTTTTATTATACAAGACTTTTGCTTGCTTGGTTAGTTATCTGTAGGTGTTTTTTGAGGCTATTGTAAAAGGTACCATTCCCTGATTGTTTTCTGTCTTTGTCATTTTATATAAGAAGGCTTCTAAATTTTGTATGCTAATTTGGCATCCTGCTATCTTGCTAAAACTGTTTATCAGCTCTAGAAGTTTTCTGGTAGAGTCTTTAGGCTTTTTATGCATAGAATCATTTCATATGCAAATTAAGATAATAGTTTCACTTCCTATTGTATCCTTTTGCTCTCCTTCAGCTGTTACTGGTCTAGCTAAGGTTTTGAAGTACTATAGTGAATAGATATGGAGAGAATGGGCAACCCTGCTTGTTCCTGATTGTAGTGGGAATACTTTTGAGTTTCTTTCTGTTTATGATCATGCTAGCTATGAGCATGCTCTATATTACTTTAATTATGTTGAGGTATATCTGTTGAATCCATAATCTTTCCAGAACTTTCATCATGAAGGGATCCTGGATTTTGTCAAAGATATTTTCTGCATTTGAAACCCTGGTACCAGGAATTGGTTATATCTTGTTGAATTGTTACTCGAAGAGGTTCCATGAAACTCCTAACCATCACTGGGTATTGCCAAGTCTATTAGTTGCTCTCCACACCATCCTATAGGGTCCTGCTACTGAGAAAAACACTTATTTATGTCACTGGAGAAGCCTCACTGAAAACCCAACTGAAAGCTTAATTTTTTTTATTTTGATTTTTATTGAGCTCTACACTTTTCTCTGCTCCCCACCCTGCTTCTCCCCTCCCCTTCAACCCTCCCCTGCCCTAAGGTACCCATGCTCCCAATTTACTCAGGAGATCTTGTCTTTTTCAGATCTATGTATGTCTTTCTAGGGTCCTCATTGTTGTCTAAGTTCTCTGGGATTGTGATTTGTGGGCTGGTTTTCTTTGTTTTATGTTTACAACCACTTATGAGTGAGTACATGTGATAATTGTCTTTCTGTGTCTGGGTTACCTCACTCTAAATGTTGTTTTCTAGCTCCATCCATTTTCCTTCAAAATTCAATATGTTGTTACTTTTTTCTGCTGTGTAGTACTCCATTTTGTAAATGTACCAAATTTTCCTTATCCATTCTTTGGTCAAGGGGTATTTAGGTTGTTTCTAGATTCTGGCTATGACAAACAATGCTGCTATGAACATAGTCAAGCCATGGAAGATATCCTGCATGCTACAGAAGGAGAAAGATAATTATAAATATTATCCAACTACATCACAGTGACTTAAAACAGTGACATACCTTTAAGATACTGGTACAAGAGTGACATAATTTTTTTTTTTTAGTTCATGCCTACTCTATGAGATGTAATCCATACCTGATGTTGTTAAAATGACCAAGATCATATATAGGTCATGGACTCAGGGAAATCATACTAATTACAAATATGCTTTATATTCTGATCAAGGAACATAACAAGGACTTCTAATGATATATTGCTATATTCATAAATCATTGTATCACTTGATCCTCATCAGGGAAGCTTCTTGAAGTAGATGAGAATTAACAGAGACTCAAAGGCAGACAATGTGCAGAGAATGAGAGTCTTTGTAGCACTTATTCTTAAATGGTATATCTTCATCAAGTCTTAGTGATCTCTGCTGAATAGGAAGCAGAAAGATCATTAGAGCCAGAGGTGATAAATGACTCTAAGGAAACAGTGTTTTCCATGCATAGGAGTGATGTGCAAATGAATTCACAGAGGCCATGTCACCACACACAAAATCTATACAGGTTCAAGCCAGACAATATCCCAGCTCTTAGAAGTAGACACAAAATTCCACCTCAGCCAAGAATCTATGTGTAATTGATTCCTGCTGGGAAAGGGAAAATCAGTTTTCTTCAATGAAATTTTACTTGGTATATCAACTATACTTCAGAGCAGGTCCATGCCCAGGAGAAGTTGGCAATGATGAAAGGATCTCTACTTTTTGTTTGTTTATTTGTTTGGGGGATTGTTTGTTTGTCAATTTTTGTCTTATAGTTTTCTTAAAGTTTTTCATTTGTTTGCTTATTTATTATTGTTTTTCACAAAGTAAAAAATAATATAAAATATAAGATAAAACAAAAACTGTCATGTAGATGTTGGACAAAGCAAACTGACAGGCATAAAGGAGCACCAAGAGAGGTCACTAGAATCAGAAGTGTTAACACATTCAGGAGTCCCATGAAAATACTAAGCTGAATGCTATAATATATATGTAAAGGACCTGCATGTGCACATGTGTGTACCACACATGCACACACAGAAATACACACATACACATACACACTCACATATATTGGCCCTGTGCTTTCTGCTTCAGTCTCTGTGAATTCCTATGAGCTTTGCTCAGTTGATTAAGGGGGAGATGGCCTCCAGCGAAGGAATGTGAGTAGACACAGCTAAAACTGAGAGACATTTTAGGGGTGGTATAAAAACCTAGTACAGTAGAAAATTCCTAAAATACATGAAGACGATCCTAATAAAGTCTCCAAATACTGAGAGGGATGGGGTCCCAATGGGGCATCTCTTGTCACCATATGAAGCATCTAGTACCAGTACTAAGTTATATCCAACAGAGTTGTGGGCCAAAGGGGTCTCATGGAAATCCCCAAACAGCCCAGTTGCTTGCCAAGATAATGACTTGCTCACTGCAAATAGACAATAAGGCCCCCTTACTAAACACAAACCCACAGAACTCATTGAACATGGAGAGGTTGAGATGGTGCCTACACAGAACTTTCAGCCCTCTCTTCTACTGTCTTTGGTAGGAGAAGGGACTCTTCGGGTTACCAAAAAAGAAACATAAACACCAACCCAACCCTAAAACCTTTGATCTACCATCTGTCCTGTCTGCAAAATATTCTAGGGCAATGATAGCATAAAACTTGTGGAAGCAACCAAAAAAGTATGATTTGATTTGAAGTCCATTGCATGAGTTGGAACCCATACTCAACACTGCTTCGGCAAGCAAGAAACACAGAATAGATAACTCAGAGACAGAGTAAAACAAAATACTATTGGTATAAAAAATAAAAATAAAATTATTCCTAATGATATTCTCCTATACTCATAGGTCAGTGACTTATTTAGCCATTATAAGAGGAACTTCTTTCTGCCACAGACTGGAACAAATAAAAAGACCTACAGTCAGACATGATGGAAAGAGAGAGAGAGAGAGAGAGAGAGAGAGAGAGAGAGAGAGAGAGCGAGCGAGAGAGAGCCTGAGTCCTAAATGGGATGTCTGTATCAAATCCTTCCCCTCAGAACTCAGGAACTATAAACGGAAACTACTCTTTTGTTCCCATCCACACAGACCCAAATAATTACACAAAACTATATTAATTACAACACTGCTTGGTCAACGGCTTAGGTGTATTCCTACCTGGCTCTTATATCTTAAATCAACCCACTTCCATGGACTCCCTGTGTAAAGGGAGTTGGGCATCTCCCTTGGGCTGGATTAAAGTCCTGCTTAGAATCCCTTTGAGGACCTGTGAGATCCTGTCACATGGTGCTCACATGTGAGCTGGGGGTAGAAAAGTATTTATTTCTTAAGTTCTCCTTCCTTTTCAAAGCCACTGAGTGGTGCATTTTTAAAAAGGGCTAAATGACGCCATTACACACATGCTTGAGAGCTTCAATCTTTAGGACTTCAGACTCTTCATTTTTGAAATCAGCAAGCAGTGAGGATTATTTTACACACTGAGCACAGAGACAGGAGCACACCAAGTGTTAGCTTCTCCCTCAGAGCTCCTTGCCTTACTTGGCATCTGGGACTCAGAGCAGACAGTGGGGGCTAAAGATGTTAGAGGTGATGTCTAAACATCCAGAAGCTCCTACCTGTCTTTATGGCTCCCTTTCCCTTCCTGCCTGCAGTCACCTCTGTTCTTTTGTCTCTATTGCTTATGTTATTGCTCATCTCTCTTTCCCCTTTTCTTTCCCCTCCTCCCACCATCTCTAGCTCCTGGTGTGGTTGCTGTTCTGATACTATTGATTCTGCTCTATACAAGATTGTTCAGTTCATTTTCTCCACTGCAGCCCTGCACCAGACCTCAGGATAGGCCTCCTGATGAGTGTGGTGATTATGTAGGCTGCCTCCCTGGAAAGGCTGCAACCGCAGTCCCTCTGGAAAGACAGTGAAGGTGAAAGTGATTCATCATTGCTTAAGGTAAATAGGAAGCAGTGGACCCTGTGTCACTTGTCTCCTTACCCTCGCACAAGACCTGGTACCCAGTTGGTGCAGATAACATTTGCTGAAATTAAATGCATTATCTTCTCTTAGCCTCCCAGCATTCAGGCCTCACCTGGCGAATTATCATTGACTTCTGATCACTTGTAGCACTGGCTTGCCACCCCTGATGCATACTAGAATTGTTTCGGGAGCTTGAAAACACACTTATGGGCCAACCTTCCCCAGATCAGTTAAATTCAGAGCTCTTGGTGACAAGGCATGAACATGGTTTCACACTTGACAAGTGACCGTGGCCATGCTGGTTTAGAGAATAAGCTTTAGTTTTCTTGGCTCAGCTGCCCGCTCCTCTGTGTGCTTGCTCCTGCTCTCTTCTCGCTCCAGCTTTATTTTGTCCTCTAGCCATTGCAACGTTCCTGTTCTTTCCCTGAATATGGTTCTGCAAAGGTTCACGCTGCCTGTCCTTCAATGCCAAGTTCCCATAGCTTTTCCTCTCAGGAAGCCCCTCGTCCCTTGGCGTGATGCACCTAAAACAAAACCTCCTCTGAGATTCTTTTCTCTCTGTACCTTCGAAATGGTCACTGCCTCAGACTTCCACTCCTATACTCTGTGCTTCTTGATGAATGGAATTTTCCTCATAATGCCTATTTCTGGTCTGTTGTCCTAGATTTTGCTTTTACTCTGCCACCCCTTCAGACCAGCCTGTCCTGTCTGGTACCCTAGGTAGAGGTTTTACTAGGTCTTACATCCAGCATAGTGTCTTAGACACAGGTGGTTCCATTCTTTTTTGGTTCTAAGTCAGGATGACCATGAACTGGTCATAGTCTCCCATCTCATCTGCTTTACACTTTGACAGTGGTTGGGACTCTGCATCATCTCTAGGAGATACTTTTAAATACAAGTTTTACTTGGTACCAATGGCTGTATTATATGCTATATTAAAGAACTTCATTACATTCTCTCACATAGTTCTACACTGGGGATTAGTGATATTAAATAAATTATTAAAGGTAAATCAAGTAGCACCAGGCAAGGCAGGAGTTTCTACTGAGGCTGACAGTTTTCAGAGTCTATTTTGGGTGCTACTTTAATGTTTTTCTTGTCTGCATTTTTTTCAGTGTGCTATTAAATCTTGGTGTTGCATCATAATTTATTAGTTGATGTGTCTTGTGTACTCCCATTAAACTATGACCTTATCAAGGACAAAGAATGAAATATTTAAGTCGATAGTCTTAGCACTTAGCAAATTGCCTGGCATATAACAGAGGCTCAATAAATGCTTGTGGACTGAATAAATAAATGGTAGCAATAGCTCTGAGAAAGGCTACAGAGAAAAGGAGACAGAACAATCTAGACCACAGTCGGAACCAAACATCCACTTTCCTGTAGCTTCTGTTACTGTAGCCTTTACTAGACAGGGAGGCAGATGGGTGGAGGAGAATGGGCAGCCAGCCGGTCAGTGGCTTTCCCTTGTTCTCTTGAATTCCGTTGTCTGTCCTGTCCTATCCCCCAGCAGCAAGAGAACATTTGTTCCCTGAAGGGCCGGCACTGTGCCAACAGCAGGTGGTGGCTTGTCCACTGGGAGGGAGGGAGGCAGCAGCCAGGAGCACTGATGTGTGCCTTGGACAAGATGCTGCAAGTCTGCTTGTGGCCCAGTGGGCACAGCAGCTGGGTCAGGGTTGCAAGTCCATTCTGTAACCATTAAAAAAACAGTCACTGTCTCTTTCATAATAACACATTTAAAACCACTCGAAATCATGCTGATTTCAGAGAATAAAATGAACAAAAGACAAAAATAAAAAACTTCAGCACTGAACTTGCACTGTAAGTTGGCTTGTCTATGAAATGGGAAGGTCTCTAGGTAACTATAAAAAATTTTTATGGTACTTTTCAAGATCCAGTTTCTTCTCTTAGAGAAAAGAAAATAAACAATGCACTGAAACTCTGCACCATAGACACATTTGGGAACATGCTGGCAAGAAGGGCAAAGTTGGTGTATTAGCCTGGCTTATTTGGTCATTACAACAGTTTGGCGCCCAACGTATAAATCCACTTAAAAACCCGAGAGAGTTTAATTTTAAACATAGAAAAAAATAGAGTTTAACACAGCTTTTTGCTGTTTGCTGGCAGGGTGCGGCAGAGAAATTTTCCTGACTCAGCAACCGTAGCAGGAAAAATCTGCGCCATTTAAAAACACAGCTTCCTGGGCTGTGATGCTGGTGCAAACTCTGGCTATGGAGCATTTGTGGGCCTGGGTGTTTCTGTGCCCACTCAGGGTCGGGAGGAAAGTAGCTGAGACCATGCTGTGGCTCAGCTCTTCCTGCCTGGGCAGACATTGGGATCAGGCTTAGGCAGGCAGGAGAGCATGGCAGATTCCCTCCACCATACACAGAGATGTTTCCAGGCTGCGCAATGCTCTGTATGGCAGATTTGGCTGTAACTCAAATAAAAAGAGTTTATGTGCTGCATGCTCATTCTCAGAGTTAAAGTGCTGAGTGTGGTTCCTACCTGGTGCCCCAGAGCTAGCAGAAATGGTACGTCCACCATTTTGAAATTGGAGAGAGGTGGAGTCAACATCCAGAGCAGCTGCAACCAAGCTGCTTAGCATTTTAAAACCTCTTTAAGACAGTAGAGAATTACAGACAATGCAAGAGGACAGATTCAGACATAAGAAACCTCTAAATGGGGCATAGTGTTAGATAAACACGTAGGCTTGGAAGAGAGAAGAAAAAAGAGTATAGAGAGTCATAAAATAAAGTTAATGCTTTAAATAAAAAGGGTGAAGTCTTTAAAGAGACAGAATACAGATAGTCATAGATTAAAAAAATAAAGAAAAATAAGCCACATAAAAATGGAAAATTCACAGAGAGTCCGGAGTATGTATTTTATTGTGTTTTCTTTAAATTTTTTGACTGTAAAGGAGCTAAGTACAGAGAGATGTTTCATTATATGGGCTGCTAAGCTAAACCAGCATGGATATTATAAAGGTATTATGACTTCAAAATTTGGGTCTAAGGATATGATGCTTTGGAAAAGAGGTTCTTCTTTTGTTTTCACAGAGGATGAGACCCTATGGATTCCTTCTAACCAATATGGTATCATAGACCATGCCCTCCTAAAAGGTCACCGTGAAGACCTTCAAAAAATTACTTCATTTAACTGATAACTGAGATGAACCTAGCACATAGGATACACCATGAAAGACCTGATTAACAGCGCCCCCATTCAGCATGAAGCAGTTTGGAGAGAAATAACTGTGCCCATATTCCCAAATATTATTTATAAATGTTCTTTTACATTTAAAGGGGGATATGATATAGATATAAATAATTTGCATTTGTATAAATCTTGATTTATTGATACAAGTTTAAGGTCAATTTTGTTATATGTGTATGTATGTATTTCTGATCTTGATTAAGGTATTGTGATTGTATAGTTCATTTAAAAATGTAATGTATAATTAAGAAATATAGGTTAATAGATAATCATCTATAATAGTCAAATTTGTAGTCATGTTAGTTAAATTTTTTAGATGTGCATAGGTGTATTTCAGATAGGCATTCTTCATTTCTTTCAAAGACTACAGAATATGGCATTTAAAATGTTTTAATAACTTAGGGCTTTTCATGACAATGAGACATGTCTGCTCCTGGCAGCACCAATCTACTTCAAGAGGAAGATGGGCATCGAAGAGGCTCCTTATGGAGTTGGTTAGCCATTTGGGCAAGAAACTGCTCTTGCCTAGACTGTTGCATAAACTGGACACAAAGAACCCACAGAGAGAGGACTGCTAAACTTGCCTAAAGGTAAGATGATCCTTCGGGGTTCCTGATTCATAAAAAAGTCTGTGAGACATTCTATAGAACACAGAAGAAAGTGACTGACAAGCTGCCAATATAGGCAAAACTGTCTTTAAAATTTCCTGCTTCATGAAAAAGACTGCTGTATACTATGGGCCTGTAGGCTCAAGATAGATGCCCTAATGGTACAAAAGAACTTTGAGTAACTGTACAGGCAGCAAGATGTCTCTGTCATTTCTAGAGTTTTGGAAGTTGCTTACTTCTTGTTTACTTAAGTAATATTATCTCCTTCTGGAGTCTTTGATGGAGCTGAAAAATTTATCATTATAGTTTTCCTTAGTTATGATAAAAGATAAAGTAAATATAAACATTGTAACTGTAATTCTTACTTAATAATTGTTTTGTTATATGTAATGTTACTATGTTAAAGTTAAAGCCTTCCTTTTTGTTTAAACAGAAAAAGGGGAAATGATGTAGGAGGTTCTTCTTTCTATGTGTTGCTTTCATTGGTTGAATAAAAAAACCTGCCAGGTCAGACATGCTGACTCTTTCCCAGTAAACCATGACCTCGTGGTGACATACAGATTATTAGAAATGGGTTGAATCAAGATGTGAGAGTTAGCCAATAAGAGGCTAGAGCTTATGAGCCAAGCAGTAATTTAATTAATACAAGTTCTGTGTGGTTATTTTGGGGGTTAAGCAAGCTGGGAGGTGGGTCATAGCCTGCTCTTCCTATAACAGGGAACATGCTGATAAAAAGGGCAAAGTTGGTGTATTAGCCTGGCTTATCTGGCCACTGGAAGTTCAGTGTAAGGAATGAGCTAATTCATCATATCTCCCATTCATGATTATCAGGATAAGTCAGATTTGATGGTCATGGGAATCAATGGCTCCTATAGGTCCCTAGTTAATAACACAATAAAACAAAGTATCTACCAGACTTGATCTGTCTAGAGCGTGTAGGCCAGTGCTCTTCTGAGGATGGAATGGCTTCTGTCCATTGGCCTCTCACTGATGGTATTATTCCTACATATCAAAGCATCACCAAAAGCAGAATGATTATCTATATGACTGCAGGGATTATAACAGAGTAGGAAATAGCTTCAAATGGGAGTGGAGTTACTTCTAATCTTGTAGTCTCAAAGACCATGGGCCCCCCCTTCCCATGGGGAATCACTACTTGCTATTTCATGTTTTGATCACAGCCAGACCCATTTCATTAATCATGACTCTAAATGTGCAAGACTTTAAGTGCAGGTCTCTGTGTCTTTCACAAATTCTTACCCATCCTGAGCAATATAGGAAGCCTCACTGTTTTTAAAGTTCTTATTTTTGTGAATGATAGCCTTTGTGTTTCATTCTAAAAGATAAGAACCTATCTTTTCTATTATACCTCTAGGCTATGGAATCTGCTCAAGTAGGTTTGATATCAAATCATTAGTGCCAACTGTTATTTTAATGTCTCCACTAAAATATAAATGCCCTAAGCAGAAGAAAATTGGGGTTCTCCTGCTCTTTTCACTTGGAGTTTGTGTGCCCACCTGAGTCTGATCTGAGCAGGGTTTAGAGAGCAAGCAGGTAGCACAACGTCTAGCCCAGGACCACTGCACATGCCAGTCTCACGATGCTCTTTTTTGAGGGGCCCATAAGCCCGGCACATATATTTAAATGTTCAGCCTAATGTGCAGTAGCTGGATCTTGGACTCATCAGTAAGATGGTGGTTCTGATACTATGGCTGGTAGTCAATCCTTTGCTTAGTAGGTAGAGGAAGGAAAACTGCCTGATCTCATATAGGCATACTTGAAATTGTTCCAAATACATGAGGTTATTTGTGAGAAGTCCTTGATTCATCCAACTAAGTTCTCTAATGCAACAGGCAGAAGAACTATGATTTCTCCACTTTGTAATTTTCCATGGAAATGGGCTGAATCTTTGTCATATAATAGGCCCTCAAAGTGCCAGGAGAGAAACTGAACAAATGGTAGGGCCTGCGATTATGTTCTTTCTATATTATTGATCTTTCTTTAAATATAACACACACACACACACACACACACACACACACACACACACACACACACACACACCCCTTGATCAATTTCTATTTTTTCTTATAGATCACTTAGTTCTTAGCTTCTTAAAAAATCTGTGTTAATAATCCTCATCAAAGTTATTTCTTGTTTTCAGCATTGGGTCATGATCACAGTTGCATTCCTTAAGTACTGCATAATATTGCCATGGTTACAGGTGTAACCAATTCTTTAGTTTCTTTATTTTCCCCTGAACCTTAGTCCCTTAAGGGGATGCTATGCCTGTGTGTACAACCATCTGTCATCTAAAAGAGAGTAGACATTTCGGTAGATGTGGAAAATCTTTCATCAAACCCATTTATTCTTCTTTCTGGGCCGGAGACAGGCTACATTTCCTAGACTCATCTGCTTCTAAGTATGGATGTTTAATGGATTCCTAAGCAGGCTTAATGTTAGAAGACGTACATGCCATGTGCCTTTGCACAGTCTTATCCTTCTCATATTCCATGAGCTTCCACGTTGTTTTCTCCTTTTACTGACTTATGGGAAACAAATGTGGAAATTATGGAAAACACACATTGAAAGTGGTAAAGATATGAGATAGAGGAGACCTAGACTCATGAGATTTGTCTTAAAATGAATCGACCACCAATAATGCCATACTTTGGAGAATGAGATACTTGTGAAGATTATGTAGGTTCATTTCCGAAAAAAAGGCTTTATTATTATTATTACATTTGAGTTTTTAATATATATTTGAATTTGCTTGTTACAATGGCTAGTGTTATCTTCATTCATGCAATCCTCATTTTGTTAATAGATGGAATTAAAATATTACCCCAAAACTCACAATCACAATACACATTTGGGGAAATGTCTATGAAGAGAGCAGAGGTGTGGTACTTTATTGCCTTAGTTTGTCACTGGAAGAAGTTTTGTGTCATGACTGAGCCACATTACCATATCTCCTATTTGTAACTGTGAAGATATACAGGTTTGGTAGTAGTGAGAGCTTACCAGGTATCAGTGATACATAGTGTGTCATCAGAGATATGCTGAGGTCTTCAATATTTGGATAATATTCTAGGGATTAAGAGTCAAAGAAACCCATGAGTAAAACAAGGGAACATTTCAACTACCTAACATCCTATTGCATCCTTTCAAGAAATCCTTCACATTGACATCAATATAGCTTATTTTGCCTTTGTACCCATAAAAACTACTCCCTTTCCTAAGATACTGAGGTTACCCAGCAATTTGTCTTTAACTGGTCCTCCATTCTTTCCTGTACCATTGAAAACACATTTACCAGTCTTGTATGAATTACTTTTTTATTGCTGTATTAAAACCCAATGACCAAGGTGCTACACACACACACACACACACACACACACACACACACACACACACACACACACACACACACACACACAGAGGGAGAGAGAGAGAGTTTAATTTGATTTACAGTTCCAGAGGATTAGTGCTTCTAATGGCAGAGTGAAGACATGGAATCAAGCAGCAGGAGCAGCAGCTGAGAACTTACATCTTGGTCCACAAGCAAGAGGCAGAGAGTGCTAACTCAAAATTTCAGGAGTCTTTAGAAACTTCAAAGTTGGTTTCCAGTGATGAACTTACTTCTGCAAGGCTACAAGCACGTCTTAATTCTCTAACAGCTACCCACTGGGGAGGAAGTATTCAAATGCCTGAGACATGTGCAGAACATCTCATTCAAATCCCAAAAGTCTGTAAATCTGATAGTCCTGAAATTATCTTACGTTAAGAAACAAACCACTGTTTTGCATTATATGTTTTCTAGGAAGCTACATATTATAGAGGATGGAAAAAAGTCTCTAATTGCTAAAACCTCAGGAATAGATCAAAATGAAGCAAGAATATTAAATGGTGATGGAAAGTTTACATCCTGATCATCCCCAAGGGCTTTCTTTCTTTATTCAGAATCATAGAAAATGAATGACCAAGGGAACCTGTAACAGTGGGCAAAACATGGAACTTTGCCACTAGTCTTGAATGGCAACCTCTCAACTTCCTTTAACCAAGAAATGCAGCTCAGCTCATGACTAAAATAAAGGCCAGTGCTAACTCACAACAAAACAGTTCCTTCCAAGTGGCAAATTCTGCAGTTAAAGTGGAGCTATGGACAGTTCAGGGTCAAGAATGCAACCTTTAAGCTGGCAATGGCAGGGCACTTCTTTAATCCCAACATTAAGAGCGTGGAAGCAGGTAGATCTCTGTGAGTTTGAGTTCAACTTGGTCTAAGAGAGTTATAGGTCAGCTAAGGCTACATAATGAGACCCAGTTTCAAAAAAAGACAGGAAACATATACATATGGACCGATGAGAAAGAGTACCCTTACTCAACCTATAGCACTAGGTAGAAATATTAGTAAAACTGTGAAAGTTTTATATATGTATGCATGTGTGTATGTGTGTTCACGTGTGCTTGTATGTATGTGTGTGCATGACTGTATGTGTTGTTTGTAAAAATCTCTACATTGTCCTCTGCAATGCACATATTAATAAACTCATTATCTTTCCTTTTCTTCCAGTCACGTCTCCCCCAGATATACATGTTTGATGTTGAAAAGGTCTGATGCATTCATTCTAGAAGCACCTCTAGGGAATTTTCCTGATGCATTTTCCTCAGGAAAGTGTAGCCTGTTTCAGAATTGCCCCTAGGGAAGAAGTGAACCAGGAGGAAGCAGGCACCCAAGGCAGAAGGGACCGGCTAGTTAGAGACAGTTATGGCGAAGGGCCCCAGGACATCCTAGTATCGCCATCTGTTAAAAGCCCACCTGTGCTTGGTTGCACGCTAGATGTAAGAGCATATGATGCTTATGTGAGATGGTCAGCACTGGGAAAGCAGCCAATAGAAAGGCCAGAGAGATAAATTGATGTGGTCTCCATATTGCCTTCATCCTTACATTCTAGTGAACTCTCACCAGGAAGGTGGCACATTGAGCATCAGGCTTCTCAGACCATTGGTCATTGCCACACTAGACTGCTTCTTTCGAGACATGCTTAGGAGACTTCTGTTAGTGGAATGGAGTCTAAATATGGCCACTTTCTTTTCCCTGTCAAGCAATCCATTCACTATTGCAGGAATCACCAAGGGACATGTTTCAAAAATAAATATAGCAGTTTGGTGAAGCTGGTAGTGTCCAAATCTTTGCTGTTTAAATGGCTTGATAGAGACAGGAACCCTAGCTTTCTGCCACATGTGCTTGCTTGTGCTGTTCCTTTGCTCCATGAGTTGAAGTAGCACAAGGCTCTAGCCAGGAGCCAATCAGACATCAGTATCATGCCCCTGGGCTTTTCTAAGAGCTCAATCAACCTGCTTTTGTGTGTTTCATAAATCATTGAGTCTCATGTATTCTGTTATAGTAATAAAACAGATTAGGCCACAGGGGTGCTGACATCAATGTGAATTCAAATTTAGGATTTACTGCTTACTAGTTGGGGAAGATTGAACAAGCAAATTAGGTTTTCTAGTCTTCAACTTCATTATCTGGTGGGCTTAGAGGAGGAAATTTTGTTAAGCACTTTCTGTTGGTTACTCTTTGTCAACTCAACACAAATGAAAGTAACTCAGAAAGAGGAAGCCTTAATTAAGGAATTGCTTCTACCAAGACTGGCCTGTGGGCATGTCAATGGAGCATTTATTTAGTATTAACGATTTATGTGGGAAGTGCCATCCTGAGTACCCACCAGGTTCTGAATTGTCTGAGAAAGCAAACTGAACAAGCCATGGAAACTCAGTCACTAAACAGTGTTCCTGCATGCGCTCTGCTCTAGTTCTTACTTTGGAATTTCTCAGTGATGAACACTAATGTAAATGATGAATAAACCCTTTATTTCCCCAAGTTCCTTTTGGTCCGTGTTTTATCACAGCAGTCATGAAGCAAGTGAGGACAGAATTTGGTGCCAGAGACTGGGATATTGTGACGGATCTGACCAAGTTGACTTTGGGGTGATTATGGTAGGATTTTGGAAGTTTGGACTGGAAAAATCCATTGAGTTTTCCTATCTGAATGAGATATTGTGAGAGTGTGCAGTGGATGGCAGAGCAGAAGCTTTGCTGCCCAAGCTCCTTGGAGCCCAGAAGAGAGCGTTCTGATGAGTGGCTTGACTTGGATTCAATTGTCACTGTACTCTGGTTCTTTCTTCTTGGAAGAAGATAGTACATAATTTATTTTGAACTTAACAGGAAGCTGCAATGAAGATACTCTTGGTATTTGAAAAGACATTGAAATTTTAATGTGGTGAAATTTTTAAAAGATGGTGGTACTTCCAAAATTATGGCTGAGTTTTATATTATGGTGGCAACATCAGATACTGGGGATAAACAAGAAAAGGCAGGTTATGCTTTAACAGTGATTAATACTAGCTGTTGCAGCTATCCAGTGCTCTCATTCTGCCTTTGCCAGGTTCCTCTCTATTTTCCCAAATTTCTGGAAAATTTCCAGAAGCATTTTCCATACTCTGGACTGAAGAAATTCCACACTTAAATTCTCTACCTAATCAACTCCAACATGTAAAAATTGATATATGAAATAAACAGAACCAATTCATAATAATAAAATACTTGTATTTATTAAGAATGTACTTTAGGCCAGGCATGGTGACACATGCCTTTGAACCAAGCATTTGGGAGACTGAGGTAGGCAGATCTCTTGTGATTTTTGTGGCCCTTCTGATCTATAAAGGAAGTTCCAGGCCAGCCAGGGTGATGCAGTGAGATCCTGTCTCAAAAATTTGGTAAAAAGTGTGTTCTGGTTTGCTGTTTGTTCCTGTGATAAAATACAGACCAAAAGCAAGTTAGGGAATAAAGTATTTATTTCATCTTATAATTTATACTCCATTGCTGATAGAATCCAAGATGGGAACTTGAAGCAGGAACCCAGAGGTAAGGAGAGACCATGAAGAATGTTGCTTATTGGTTTCCTTTTCATGTGTTTCTCGGTCTGCTTTCTTATAGAACCTAGCACTACCTGTACAGGGGCAACACAACTCACATCATTCATTAATAAAACAAAAACAAAACCGAAACCAACCAACCAACCAACAAACAAAACGCTCAATAGACATGTCCATAGGCTAATCTGATGGAGGGAATTCCTCAGTTGAGGCTTCCTCTTTTGAGGCGAGTGTTGTCATGTGGACAAAAAATAATTAGAACAATTAACCTTTTGCCAACTTGATGCATTATTATGAATCTGAAATCTGAACACGCAATTCCCCAAGTAGGGCCACATATTCCTCTCAGCAGTTTTCAGAGTAGAGCCAAACCCATGAACATGGCATTCAAAACCCTCCATGATTATCCCAGCCCCTCCCTTGTGATCCAGTGCTGCAACTACCTCATGCACACACACACACACACACACACACGCACACATTCTAATTTTTCCATGGGAACATCTTCATTTCTCAAACTATGTAGTCAGAGCTGAAGGAAAGAGAAGAAACTAGATGGAAGCAGGAACTAGTTACACTTCAATGGTCAGGTGGCTGGGATAGGAACACCTCAGTTTTCACTTCCAGGAAAGCTTGTGAGTGTAGGCCCTTTTCACATGTTCAGGCCTGTACAGTAGCTGACCACTTTGGCAGATGTTTGGAACCAAAGGAAGAGACAAGTTTTCAGCAGAAGATTATATTGTAAGTAATAAATTAACAATGGCTAAGGTTTCACTTAATAAAATAAGAGATGAAAAGTCATGAAGTAAGAAAATGCAAAAACGCCATGGAAGTCAATCATTTTTGGAGGGATTAACCCTATAAAAATAAAAAAATTAAAAAATATTGGTAAATATCGATTTAATGAAGTAATTTTTGATAAAACGTGTACTTTCAAAATAGAGTCAGACAATCTTTGTGGCAATAATGGTCTCATAATGTGAAAACTAATTCTTAGCTGGCCTGGAGGTAAATAATGATCAGTAAATAAATGATTTAGTGTATGGTATTCAAAGGAAACAGTGGGGTATTCATGAAAAGGATTTTAGTAAGTTAGAAGTAAAAAGAAAAAGTTGCTAAATAGAAATTAGTCAAATAAATCAAATAATCTACTTGTTTTAAAGATGTATTTTTCCATAGTAATACTATAATTCTGTAGCCATGTTAGTGTTTATGAAAATTAAATTAATACAATTTGGGGATCAAGATATTTTGATTGAAATCAGCAATAGCTGGTCTGAGAATTATACTACTCATTTACTGCCAATAGTGTTACACATTTTCTTATTAGAAAAACAAGTTTTAGCTAAAGTATTTAAGTCCCAAGATAAGAGCAGGATTTTCTACTTTTGGAAAGATAGCTGGATTCTAAGGGTATGCTGTGATGCAATGGGCTATTGACACCAGTCAGTGCTTGTTGGAGAGAACTTTGTCTTGGAAGCACCCAGAAAACTGCTTCAAGGCAGGAAATGGCGAAAACTCAAATCCTGTCCAGTCTCAGTACCTGGAGTGTCCCAAGGAGTCCAAACTCTCTCATCATCTTTTTCTATTCATCAAAGGTGTTCTCTTCTCTCTTTGGAACACAAATCGGTAGAAAGGATAGTGGGTCCTGTTGCCTGCACATGCAGTACAGTGCCACATGTGTTACATAGGACCGGACTGATCGGAGACAGGATGCATACACAGGGCATCTTCTCAACGACCCCACAGATCCTGCCTGCCGAGCTCCTTTTCTGCATCATTATCTCCTAAAAGCACTTGCTCGAATCACTTTATGAGTGTTTCATTGCCGTACTGGTCACAATGAAGGGAACAGATGTGGTGCACCAACCTCCAGGGGTTTGCAGTCCCAGGCTGCAGGACAGACAGTGTGAGCACAGATGAGCGCTCAGGCATAACCTGCAAGCCAGGACACAGGTACAGCCCTGCAATCAAGGCGGCAGCCTTTCCTTTGTTTAGAGATGGTTCTTACACAGGGTTCCCTCAGGGATCCTTAACAGCCAGCCTCTTTGTGCATTTCTAATAGGATCTGATGTACCAGATTTCTTTGGAAATAACTTATGTGGGGACCGATTTACTGCAGGCAGATCAGGTTACCATGTTGATGCACAGAAATGAGGACAATACAGAATAGGGCACCCGAGTTGGGAATTTATATTTACAGTTTAGCAATCTGAGGGACTCCTGTTGTGCATAGCACCAACAAAAATGTTCCATGCTGTGTTTAGTACAACACTGAGCATATGATAGATGGTCAAGCCAAACTACTCTCCCCATTCATAGGTAAGACATATAAAACTCACTTCCATTTCCTAATTTTTCTTCTCTAATGTCAGTTTCCCCCTCCTTTCCAATCCCCTACTCCTCCTCACATTTATTATTTTTGAGTTTGAATTTATTTTGGTATGTGGTAAAAAGTGAACATTTGATGCATTTCCCCAAAGTAATAAATTAATTAGTTATTAAACAGTGCATTCTTTGCACATTATTTTATTATTGGTAAATGAAAGACCTTATGATCAAGAGGTTTAAAAAGAATGATGCTGCTGAAACTACAAATACTTCAGGTATTTGATGATATATGATATATTTATGTTGCAAGACACACACATATACATGTATAATAGATTTGGTTGCTACATATAGCAGTAGTTATGGCTTGAATTTTATTCCCCTCTGGTTGATATTTTAAACTTCTAAATTCAAGTTATGGTTCTATTTTGTTATTTAAAAAGATGCTAAATTGGAGAGATGTTGTTATTCTGGGTGCTGAGTCAATGCAGCATGTTTCCATATAAAAAGACAAAATGTGAGCCTAGAAACATGGCTTAGTTACTGAGAGCCCCTGATGCACTTCCAGAGGGCCCCTGTTTGTCTCCAGAACTCACATTCTGGAGGAGGTTCGTAACTGTCTGCAACTCCAGTTCCAGGGGATCCCCCTCTAGCCTTTGCAGGCACCAAGCATATACATGGAATACATCTAAATATGTAGACAAAAACACACATGCATTTTTTTCAAATGAAAAAAAGAAGGGGCTCTCTAGCCACAGATACACACACACACACACAAACACACACACACACACACACACACACACACACACACACACACACACACAAAAGCTCCGGAAAGATGAGAAAATAGATCCCTGTGTTAAGGCCACACAATCTGTGGTGCCTTGCTATGGTAAATAGAGAAAAATAATTCAGCACTTCTAAAAATAACAATTTTTCATGTTACTATTTGTGGGATATTTATTATTATGAAATATTTGATTCTGCAGTTAATCAAATTATTCTATTGCTTCAAGTATGTAACATGAATGTCAATTTTATGGAAATAAAAGTGTCATGTCTGGATATGAGATTTGAAGTTACTGTATTTTTTTCCTTTTGTATCATCTAACATATCCCAAAGTTTCTATAACAAACATGAATCATTCTGCTAAGTAGGAAAAGAAGCGATCTGGACATTGTATAAAGGTCTCACCATGTTTCTAAGGTGGTGGCTTAGGACTTGAGAAATGAAATGCTTGTGCACAGTTGACTTTTGCTCCTCATAAAGTTCTGAATTAATATAATCCTGGTTTCTTCTGTGAAAATTCTTGTTTCTGAAAATGGTTGTGTGTTTGGATAAGGCCCCTCCCCTTGTCTTTTGATGGCATAGTCACAATGAGAGTCATTGTTCATAGACAGAGGCAGAGTTCAGAATTCTATTCCTGTTACTAACAGTATAATTTGAAGCTGCTATTTTTTAGCCACTTCTAACTTCCACACCAGCACTTATTGTATTTCATTAGGATTGGTTTAGAAATGCAAGGCATATAATTAGGTTGGAAAATATGCTATCAATTTAGTTTTCCATTATGATGTTATCACATCCACAAAAGAAGTCATTTGGTACAGTTGTTATGATTGCAACCACAGAGGATATGCATTACATGAGACATGGCTCTCAGTGCTTTGTGCATTTCTAAATAGAAGCAGGGTTAATTTGTTTCTATTAGGGCTGATTATGTCATATATTTATAAATGCCTATAGGATAATAATTTCAATTGAATCTTTAGGAGATGAGATATTTTTAGGAAGCCATTTAAATACTAATCAACCAATCAATAGCTATTTTAGTTTTAGCCCTGCACTGTGAACAAATGCGCGCTGAAACCAAGACAAGGCAGCTTCTCCTAGGTGCAAGAAGACTACAAGCACAAAGAGTATAGTTTTTTGAATCAGACAGATGTGGGAACAAGTCAGTGGCATTCCTGTATTCTAGGAGAAGGTGGGTCACTAATACATGTTACCAAAATTTTTGCAGCACACTATTTTTATAATAAATATTTCTGTTTACTTGTAGATTATTAAAATCAAACAAGTAGCCAGGTGGTGGTGGGGCACACCTTTAACCCCAGTACTGAGGAGACGGAGGCAGGTGGATCTCTGTGAGTTCAAGGCCATCTTGGTAATTTGTGGTAATATCTACCACAAATAGAGTTTTCATAGATATTTTAGTTATTTGTCACACAGATGTTAGTGGTCCAAATTCAGATAACTAACAACCAAAAGGTTTTTTGTTATCTTCACCTACCATCTAAAAGTTCTTTTGGTTATTTTGGGCAATTTAATTATTGTTTCTGAGTCTTAGTTTTCTCATCTGATGAGCAAAGTTAATAGTATTCTCAAAGAGGATAATTTTGATGACTAAATGAATTGATATTTATGTAACACTGAATCTTGTGCTTAACACATAGTAGACACACAGTAAATGTTCTCCTTCAATCTAGATTTATGAGTATATGCTTTTGAGTCCCTAGATTAACTGTTGGGCTAGAAAGGGGTGAAGCAAAACTGCTAATTTTCCTCACCCTTGCTTATACAGGTAAGGAAGATAAGCCAAGATTACTAATATTCAATTATATTGTTCACTGGAAAATCTGGAAATGAGCTTGTAAACACAAACTTAGAATTATTTTACTTTTTGTTGTGTGTTGTTTTTCAAGATGGGGTTTCTATGTGTAACAGCCCTGGCTGTCCTGGAACTCAATCTGTAGAGCAGTCTGGCCTTGAACTCACAGTGATACACCTGCCTGTGTCTCCTGAATGCTAGGATTAAAGTGTGTGCTGCTACAACCTTGTTTGGTTTTAATAATCTAGAAGTAGATGCAAATATTTATTATTCATATAGTGTACTGTAGAACTTGTGGTAGAAATATCTTCATTTTATGTTACTTAATTTTTCAAAACTACTTTTATGGTAACATAATTTGAGCAGTGTCTTCAAGGATGAGTACAGTTTCCAAAAGTAGTATTGAAGATGTTAATAGGGTCCTACAGAGAGAAATATTGATCATACTTGAGCTTCCTAGTTATTTTGCATAAAATGTTATCTGTATAAAGAGAATGGATGTTAAGCCTAGCAGATATGGATTTAAAACTCAGCCCAACAGATTCCCAGATCAGCCAATCTGGACTCTGAGCCCCAGATTTATCAACTATGAAGTGGGCTTACACAACATTCTTTTTATTTAAATGGTAATTACTAATACCCAATATTTATTTGTCTTAGAAAACTCAGTTTGGTAAAGAGTTTAAATAGTCTGGGTTTTAGATTGCCAAACTTGAATGACTAAAAGAATCTGCCTTTATCAAGATTTCTGAGGTCTCTAGAAAAGAACTCTCTAAATGGGACAGTGGATGATTTGGCTTACACTTACTTGCAGTGACTGATAAATGACTCAGCTATCACTGAGCACAGAGGCTCCCATCAGGCTTCACTCCTGAGTCTTCTCTGCTTTGCTCATTTCTGGTTGTCCTATTTCTAGGCAAAGAGTGTTGAAGGAAGGAGGGGCCGTTTGTTGGTTCCTGGCCACTTAACCCTGAAATAATCACACAGAAACTATATTAATTAAACCACTGCTTGGGCCATTAGCTCTAGCTTCTTATTATCTAACTCTTACATACTAGTTTAACCATTTCTTTTAATCTGCGTATCACCACATGGCTGTGGTTTACTGTCTAAAGTTCTGGCATCTGTCTCCAGAAGAGTTACATGGCATCTCTCTGACTCACCTCCTTTCTCCCAGCATTCTATTTAGTTTTCCATGCCTACCTAAGTTCTGCCCTGCTATAAGTACAAAGCAGTTTCTTTATTTATTAATGGTAATTACATCATACAGAGGGTAATCCCACATCACCTCCCCTTTCCTGTTTATTTCCTAAATAAAAAGGAAGGTTTTAACTTTAACATAATAAAATTACATATAACAAAATAGGTATCAAGCAAGAATTACAGTTCTTTTGTCATAACTAAGGAAAACTATAACTATAACAATAAATTCTTCAACTCTATCAAAGACTCCAGAAGGATATAATATTACCTAAATAAACAGGAAGTACATTGTAAGCAACTTCCAAAACTCTAGAATGACCAAGATATCTCGCTGCCTGGAAAGTCACCCAAAGTTCTTCTGTACTGTTAGGGCATCCATCTTCAGCCTACTGGCCCATAGTATCTGGCAGACTTGTCCATGAAGCAGGAAATTTCAAAGACAGTTACTACTGTTAGCTTGAAAAATGGCTCAAACACTTAACTATGTCATACTTTCCAGACCTCATGAAGATACAAGGAGATCTTGGACTATCCCGTTAAAACAGGTAATTAACAGATGAACTCATCGTTTATGTACGAATGAAGCTATGGGGGTGGAATGTGCTGATTGGTCAAACTGGGGGATGGAATATCCTGAACAGCCTGGATTGGGACAATACATCCACCCTGGATTTGGGAGCAGAATCCACTTGACCAGGATTTATGGATGGAGAGTTAAGAAGTGTAGACTAGCAGATGCTTCAATATTTTGCTCCTGTTTCTCAGGATTACAACCAATCCTGAGAAGTCTGTTATTTTTGTGCTGATTTAGGGTACCAGAATACGCTTGGCATGTATTTATGCAGAGCCAGAAAGCTTATGTTTTCTAAATACAACCATTATGAGGGATGGCAGTAGCAAGATATAAATACTCCTGCTTCCTTCTCTGATGTGTAATCTAAGGTATCACCAGAACAGCCTCTTGCAGAGGTGCACTAAATTAACCTACTTGAAACTTTGACATTGTACCATTTCTAGTTGTATTTAATCACACTCTTATAGATTGACCTGGAAGTCCATTTTTATAAATCATGTTTCCATGAGTCTTCAGGAGAAGGTCTGTTTCTGAGGAACCCAACCTATGAGGATTACCAGAAGATAATTGGGAACTTCAATTAGTGAACTATTCCTACCATTGTCTCAAATAAGAGATATATTTCAGGTGCTTATCACAACAAACACTTTATATTTGCTAATCACTGTCTAGAGCAGTTCAAGCTCGGAACATGAGTATACAAGTTATCCAGCATGTGCTTTCCTTAAGAGGAAAGATAATGAGTACTCATTTAAAACCTTTATTTCAAGTGCATCACTTGATGATCAAGTCAATCAACATTGAGCTAAGAAGAATCTTTGTTCTATTGTGGCCATCTCAAAAGCCTTGCTATGTGTTTATATTCAAGGAGAAAAGGAGTTGGAGCCAGTCACATTCCCACTCATGAATTAAAGGGAATACTGCCCATGCAGGCTCACCTGATATCCATTTTAGTTCACAATAGTCCACAGATAGTAGGTTGAACAATGGCCCAAACACATAACTATGTCAAACTTTTCAGACCCCAAGAAGATACAAGGAGATGTTGGACCATCCTGGTGGGTAGAATATAATATTTTTTTGGGCAGATCGGAGATGTCAGAAAGGAGAGGACTTGAAATGAATACATGAGCTGTGAGCCAAGGACTGTTAGCATTTCAGAGAGCTAAGGCCAGGAATGAATTATTTTTCAGAGCTGCAGAAGGGACAGTCCTACCAAGACTTTATTTTTGCTCTATGGAGTGCTATCTTGCCTGAACCTAGAACCATGTTACCAGTTCTCACTAGCAAAATATAATGGATGAAACTAATTTGTGTACATCAAGCCTTGCCATAGTGCTGAACATGCTTGCTTTTCTACCCTTTTGTTTCCTTTACAGACCCAGAGCAGAGCAGAATACAGATACAAGGGAGGGTGGCTCTCTGAAAAACTGAGTGCGATGTTTTCCAATCTGCTCCCCTTGTCTGCCTTCACTTTAATGAAGGAGAATGGATATGAACTTTTACTGTGTTAAACTATAGACATGTTGGAGAACTGGTGCAGTTGCTCAGGTCATTCCAACAAATACTCCTGTCTTTCTCTGTAAGTGATAGAAAATGAGGAATATGATTTCTGATAGCACAGCAACTTCTCCAGCTTTTAATACTCTGGGAAAAGGAGTTCACTCTGAGTATTCATTCATCTGGCCCTTTGCCAGTACATTTTATAGCAGTCAGCTATTGAATGGACAAATGCCCTGTAGTTATGTTGATACTTTTCTCTGAGAAGCTCTGTACAAGTGGCTAGTGCAGTCATTTGTGTATTCTTAACACTTTTGAAATATTACTTCTGGAACTGAAGAAGTTGCTTTTCAGGATGAATTAGTATTTGATTTAATCCTGTGTGCTCAGTACCAGGTGTACTGCATTGCACAAAGCAAAGACTCTGAGTCTTTGGGAGTTGTACATGAATGGATAGGTGTGTGGGTGCAAATTCAGGCATGAGATACCCAATGCCATCGCTGGAAGAAGAGAACACAAGAAAAGTAGAGCTTTGCAAATGGAGTTGTTTAGTAGGTGAAGAGTGAATATTAGATGGTAACCTGACCTTCAGACTTCGGGGAATGTCCAGTCAACAAATTCAAGCACAGTTCAGGACTGTGTGCTTTGAGATAAGGGTCTAGCAGTGTCTTTCAAGTGTGTCCAGAAGAGGCTCGTGGATCTCCAGCCAACAGCCTCTGATTACTAAAAACAATAACCATATCTCAAAAATATATAAGGCTATAGGTTTGGAAGGCAATCAGATTATTTTTTTTTTCAATGCTGGCACTGAAAAAAGCAGACATCATGTACATAGCTTTAAAATAATCATTATCTCCAATGGAGTCCCCATTCCTCATTGGTCTTGATAGGTGTTAGGCTTTGTTGTTTTAATGGGTTCGTCCTCATTTTCTCTTACACCTTCAGTATCTACTATTGCTTTGATTACACCACTATGGTATAGTCGATGTATTTTTCTAACCACCTGACTCAAAGGAAACAGTAAATGTAGACATTGAAGTGTAAATTAATTCAGGAGCTCATTTGACTATATGTGATTATTTGATGAGTTAAACAGATCAATATGTACAGAGTAAAAATATTTTAGTACCAGACGTAGAGGGATAGAATTGTCTTGGAAATGGAGATATGATTGGTGCTTTTTAATGGTGTGGTCATTTAAATAGGAATGGCCCTCATAGACTCACATGTTTGGAGGCTTGGCCCATAGGGGATGGCACTATAAGGAGGTATGGTCTTGTTAGAGGAAGTGTGTCACTGTGGGGGTAGGATTTGGGGTCTTATATAATCAAGGTACACCCTGTGTGTGACACAGTCTCCTTAGGCTGCCCGGAGATCAAAATGTAGAACTCTCAGCTACCTGTCCAGCACCATGTCATCCAGCAAACCACGTTTGTCTCCATGACAATAATGGACTAAACCTCTGAAACCGTAAGCTAACCCCAATGAAATGTTTTCTTTATAATAGTTGCCATGGTCACAGCATCTCTTCACAGCAATAGAAATGTTAACGAGGACAAATGAATAAATTTATAAATTAGATAGTGTTACCATTTGCTTTTATAATTGATCATCAACAGTTTGAATTATACTTTCTTTTTGCCTATACATAAATATAGGCTATTTCAAAATACTGTATACTATTCCATTCTATATAGGTGAGACCAGTTTATATATATGCATAATATTAATATAAAGCCTTCTTTTATAATATAGAGCCTTTCAGTTTATTTATTATTTTATATTTATTTTGTTATGGCAAGCAGTGATACAACACCAAAGAATACCCATCTAATTTTTCTTCACTGTCAATTAGTGTAGTAAAATTATTAATCATTTCTTTCCTATAGCTTACTTTGTGTTACTGGGATATACCTATGAGAATATGGCACTTACTTTTTAACTTCAACTTTCTTGATGAGCAATTGTATATATTTATGAGGCATATTATGGTAATTTTATATGCTCATAAAATATATAAAAGTAAAATGAAGCAATTAACATAACTATTGAGAAACTACAAACTTTTCTCTTGTAGCTCTTAAAATCAAGGTAATTTGTTCTAAATTACTTATCCTGTTATTCTGTAGACCTCTGCAACTCATATCTCCTACTCAGATATATTACAGTGTCCATATGCAGCAAACTTGTCTCTTTCGTTTTGTTGCTCTACCATTTCTGCCTTTCAGTGATCTCAACTCTGCTCTTTTCTTCTATGAGATGAACTTTTTTCGTTTCTACATATGATCTACAAAACACACTTAGTATAATATCCTATAGATACATCCATTATACTATGAAGGTCTAGGCTTTGTCCTTTTTATAGCTAAATAATATAACTTTCATAAATATATTATATTTTGTGTATTAATTCATATAATAATGAAGAGCGCTTTTAATCCTACATAATGCCTATTGTTGAATATTTCTGTGATAAGTTAAAAAAGAGTATGTGACTGTAGATATTTATTTGAAATGCTGATTTAATTTCCTTTGAAAGCTTGTACAAATGTGAAAATTTACCTCCAATATTCTGGCCTTCTGAGACATGCTTAAGGGAGTTTTATACTAGAAATGAAAGAACAATAACTACTACCATAACGACACACAGATGTAAAACAATTCACCATTTGTGTAGAAAGAGAGAACAATAGTAAAAGATAACCAATACAAAATACTCTTAAATTACAAAGATGAACAGCAAGAAATAATAGAACAAAGGACGTACCAAAAAGGTCACAAAAGTATGCTGTTCATCATGAAGAAAGTCAGGATAGGAACTCAAACAGGACAGGATTTTAGAGTCAGGAACTGATGTAGAGGCCATGGTGGGTGCTAATTGTTGCCTTTCTTCCCTGTGCTTGCTCAGCCTACTTGCTTAGGACCCAGGACCACCAGCCCAGAGATGGAACCACCATCATTTACTGGACCTTCCCCCATAAGTCACTAATTAAGAAAATGACTTACAGCTGGATTTTATTGAAGCTCCTTTCTTTTTGATAACTCTAGTTTGTAATTCAAGTTGACATAAGACTAGCTAGCACAATCTCTTCAAACATATATGCACTGTAGAAGCATCCAAATTCTTTTATTCTAGCTATTTAAAACATACAGTACATTATTGTTACTTCTGCACCTTGTACATTCATCTTAGCTAGTAATTTAGCACTTACTGTTGAACCTGGTCCCATCACTTTTTTGCATAGTCTTTGCCTCTTCATTCATCTTTGTGGCATTGGGAGCTGCAGTGTATCATTCAGGAGACCCTTTTGTCCAAACACCATTACTTGCAAAAGTCCATTGTGTTTAGAGTTGTTAGTCAGGTTCTGACTAACACTGGGCCCCCACTGACATTCCTCTCTAATATCCTGCTGTTAATCCCAGTCATGGAGATCCTAAGGCTATGGTTTCTCTGGCTCAGTCTCTTCAAATACTCTAGTAGATCATAGATCGAGAAGAAGTTGGGTTGCACCAACTCCAAGACCTGCACATGCCTGCTCAGAGAAGTTTGCTCTGAGTGGGTGGGAAGAAGCCAAGGGCCTGTTCAGTAACATTAAAAACAAAACAAAGCATCAATAACAAACAAAACAAACAACAACAACAGCAGCAGCAACAACAACAAACTCCCAAACATTTCTTAAGAAGATAGGCTATTTAGGTGTTAAATATATAGCAGAGCCCAACAGTGAAACCATGAGTTCCTGGACCCCGTTTTTCCAGAAGTCTTTTTTTATTAACAATTCAATAAATATTACTCACTGTTGCTTTACTTAAAGGTCTTCAATTCCTTTATGATTTGATTAGGTAGTATGTTTTAAAAATTTTTCCATTTATTCTAGATTTGAAAATTTGTAGACTGGTTTATAATTTGTTATAATCTCTTGTATTTCTGTAATCAGTTGTAATGTCTCTCTTTCCTTTTTCATACATTATTTTGTTTATTTGGGTTTTCTCTCTTTTATTCTTGGGGAATCTATTTAATAAGGACTGAAAATAAACTCCAAAAAAGTAGCAACAGTCACACCTCACTCTGTTGTTCTTCTTATTGTGTTTTAGCTTCTATTTCATTTATTTCTACTTTGCATTTTATAATTTTTTCTTTCTGGAAGCTTTGATTACATTTGTTTAATATTTGCAGAAAATTTGCAAATATAGTACAGAGTCTCCATGTACACTGTATCTTATGGCCAGGGTCTGACATTAGGATCGTGTGTTGGTCACAAATGATGAGATATGTGGATTTCATGCTGCTAATTTCAGCCTATATTTATTTTTGCATCTTATTGACTTTTTGCACTGTCCTTTCACTGTTCCATTATAGCCAATTATATTTAGTTTTCATATTTGTTAATCTCCTTTTTGTTTGTGACACAACTGTGCTTCTTTTGGACAAACTTGATACTTTGAAGAGTATGGTCCGTGTGTTTTAAAGAAGATCATCAACCTTTTGGAGTTTTCTCATGCTCTGTATATTGCACTTTTTAAGCAGCAGGAACAGCATTGAATCCTTAGGATCATTATCCTTGCCTCTTAGCTAGAGATCTTGCTATCAGCATGACTTTATTGAAGACAGTGAGTGAGCTTTCCCATCTGTTGTGGTAGTATTTGCTGGACTTTGGGATTCTACTTTACTTCCTCCTTCTCCTTCCTACAGTGTTGTAGAATCAAGCCACTAAGTACAGTCCACAAGCCACAATCCACATCCAAGAGGTTGGGAAATTATTACTAGTTCTTTGAGGAACAGTATCCATATAAATTAGTTGAAACTTCTCTATATGTTAGGTTTGTTTGTTCCTAGTTTGTGTATTTACTATTTATTCATTTAGTTAATACTTACTATGTTGTCATGAATTCATGGATTTTTACTTTATTCCTTGTATTATGATATAAAGCTCCTGATTTCTTTTGTCTTTCAAATCATCCCAAGTTTGGTCATTGAGATTACTTTACCTGACTTCTTTATTCCTCCAACATATTCCCATCACTGTGCATTTGGATATTCACAGAACTATGTATTCACCCTCATGCCCTCATTTTACATACTTTATACTGCTGGCTTTCTTTGTTTGCCCTATCCCAGCCACAGAGTCAGCCACTTTTAAGGATCTCTCCTGTACAGAAGGGTGATATTAAAGAACACAGCCTGGATTTGGGATCTTCTCACTTCTACTGGCATGGAAGTCCTTTATACAGTCAGAGTTGATGAGTACATGCATATACATTAATCTTCGTATGCACATGTATATAGAATTGTATATATCTATTTCAGATATTTCTATATTTATTTATATTAAACATGAATTATTATTATATTTTCATCTTTTAGTATACATGGTTGTTTATAGAGTTTTACCCATGCTTTCCTGTCACCTCACTTTGAAACAGTGATTAATGGTACTCTATAATCTAGTGTTCATTTTCTAATTTATTTAATCACAGTATTTATGTGTAGTAGCTTCAGAATTGTTAACACTTACCTCTTGACCAATGAAAGAATGGTGCTTATGTTCTCAGTCTTAAGATTCCTAATCATTTCCTAACATACAAAGTTCTTTGGTCAGCACCCGTATGCCAACTCAGTTTCAGTAAGTGTTGTACAGCTGTATATAGATAGATACTTTTGGGCAGTCTGCAGTCTATCATAGAATACACACACACACACACACACACACACACACACACACACACACACACACACACACACATACATACATATATCCCTAACATATATAGTAATTACAAGTAATATATACATATATAATACTGTGATTAATATATATGCATATATTACTTTGATTAATATTCATATGTGTATGGATATTAAGCTGATCTGTTCTCTGGCATACTAAGACATATCTATTTTTGAAAATTGCAAAGTGGCATGAATTCACTACTACAATAAAGATACAGAAAGATCCTGTGTTTCATCTAGTCAACTCTTCCCATCCACAAACCCTGATGCCCAGAGATTCTTTTACTTTCTCTATCCGTCTCCATTTTGAAATACGTTATGAATTAAGTGATTCAGCATAAAGCCAGTAGGTTGGGATCTTTCACTTACAGTATGCATGTGAGAATCATTGGTGCTATATGGATTAAAAATCTATTTCTTTCTGTCATTCACTACTATTTTATTGTAAGATGTGTCAAAGTAGTTTATATTAATTCAGTTAAATATTGAGAAACATTTGGATTTCTTCCAGTTTGAATATTTATGCATGAAGTAGAAGTAATTTTTCTGTACAGATTTTTGTGTGGATATTGTATCTTCTTTTGAAGTTGAAATTGACTTACATTCAATTTTCTCATTCTATCATCTGTTTTGTACAAAATCTTATTAACTTTATAAAATGATAAGGATAACTTTGTATTTTGTATATTTAAAATGCTTGTCTAAGAATGAACTTTTATTTCTTAAAATTTTGACAGAATTCATTTTGAAGAGTGTCTGCTTGCAATTTAAGGGTAAAATTTTGGTTGCCATTTTATTGATTTTTAAGAGACTGACTCATCATAACTTCAAATATTTTATGTACCAGCTTCATGATTTTACAATCCTCATGTTATGAGAGTAAACAGCCACTTTTTGATTAGATTCAAGGCCTACTCTGTAACCTTAGCCCCATTCTGCTAAAGTGGCCAGGAGCCTGATAAATCTCGAGCTCTGGGAGAAAACCCACCTATTATTTTGCTAAAGGAACATAGCAATAAATTGTTTCCTAATGACATACTGCTACACCCATGGAGAAGAGCATAATTCGACCCAGCATTATGACATGCTGAGAAGTTTCTTCTTTTAGTGCATGGAAATTCAACAGAAATCCACAGCAGGACAACATGCAGAGAGTGGGGGATTTTGGAGTGTTCCACCCTACATGGGATGTCTTTATCAAATGCATCCCCTCAAGTCTCAGGGATATGCATGGAAGAGGAAATAAGAACCAGTGGTGGTGAACAACTCTAAGGAAACAGTGTTTTCCAGACACAGCAGAATGTATTCACACAGAGACAACTGACGATGTGCACAAGATCTCCATAGTTTCAAACCAGACAAAATTCCCTCACTGAGAAGGGGAAGGAGAAACAAAATCCTGCCTTTATCCAAGGATATATTTGTAATTGGTACTTGTCCTTCTTGGTCAGTGTTCTGTTGCTGTGAAGAGACACCATAACCATGGTGACTTTTATAAAAAGAGAACATTTAATTTGGGAGTACTTATAGTTTCAGAGGTTAAGTCCATTATTATCATGCCGAGGAACATGGTGACACACAGACAGACATGGTGCTGGCAAAGTAGAGAGAGTTTTACATCTGGATCCGAAGGCAGCAGGATGAGAGAGTCACTCGGCCTGGCGTTGAATTTTGAAACCTCAAAGCAAACACACAGTGACACATTCCCTCCAACAAGGCCACATCTCTTTATCTTTCTCAAGTAGTGCCAATTCCTGATTACTAAGCATTCAAATATATGAGCTTATAGGGTTCATTCTTATTTAAACCATGACATTGTCAATGGGAAAATGATGCTTCTTCAATGGAGCATCATTGAGTATACCAGCCACACTCTAGGAAAGGCCCCACACTGGCCAACACAAAACAGATAGCTTATTTTTTGTCTTCTGTGTGTGAAATTTTTTATTTGTTTTTGGTTTGTTTTGTTTGTCTTGTGGAGTGGTTTTGATTTTCATTTTTCTTTTTTTTTTTTGTTTGCTTGTTTGTTTGCTTTATTTTGTAGAAAAACAAAGAGCATGAAGTTTGGTAAGTAGGACCTGGGAGGAAATGGAAGAGGGCCAATACTGTGATCAAAATATATTATATGAAAATTGCTTTAAATAAAAAAGAATCATGAATTTTATATATGATTTTATAAGTACAGTTATTTTATCACTTATATTTATATATTTATCCTCTCTCTATCTCTATATCTCTCTATCTCTGTGTGTGTTTGTCTGTAAGTTTAAGCACTTTATGGAGATTTAACTGTATGTCTATATTCTCTTTTGTTTATAATGAAAGACTGGATTTTGGTTTTATCTATCTTTTCTGTTTCCCCTGTACCTACTCATATGTCTATTGTGTCTTTCTTTAATTTCTTGAATTTACACAGATTGTATTTTGGAGCTTTTATAGTCAAATGCCCACTTTGTTAGTTTCCAGTCTTTTGATTGGGTAGTACTTATATTCAAAGAAAGCCTTGTCTTGTAAATGTTGTGTATTTTCATTGCCATACAGATCTCAATTATATTTTTTTCACTTTAATTTTAACTCACACATTAGTCACTGCTATTTTCTAATTTTTAAAAAAGATTTATTTGCTTCATATTATGTTTATGTGTGTTTTGCCTGCATATCTGTTCACCACATCTGTGCCTGATGCTCACTGAAGTCCTAAGAAGGAATGTTAACTCCTAGGATTTGAATTACAGATGGTTGTGAGCCACCATGGGCTCCCTGGGAACTGAACCTAGGTGATCTGCAAGAACCAGTGCTTTCAACTGCTGAGCCATCTCTCCAGCTCCTCACTAGTAGTATTTAAATTATTAAATATATGGGATTTAAAGGCCATTCTTTTGTGATTTATTTGTTATTATGATATAGCAATTAGAAAACATGATTTGTGTAACTTCTATATTTGTTAAGAGTATAATATATGGCTGAATTTTGTGTCAACCATGATTTAAAAGCATGTAATCTTTATCTAAATAGTAATAAATTTTTCTTGCTCCATTATCCAATGTTATATTTCAAATCATCTCCAGTGCTCACATTTTGTCAACTTGATTTTTCAGTTTCTATGATAAAATCATTAATATTTATGATTAACATTTAAATGCTTGTATAACATACATCAAAGTTGTTTTATAATAAAGGGTGTGTTATTAAGTATATCCATATTATTATTTATTATGTATTACTCTACTACAATTAATTTTCTAATCATTTTCTATTGTTTCCTAATTCTATGTTGGGATCTGAAGAGATGACTCAATCATTAAAAGTACTTGATACTTTTGCAGAATACATGAGTCTGGGTTCCGGCACCCACATGCCAATTTAAAACTGTTTGTGATTCAAGTCCCAGGGGATCTTACATCTGCTTCTGGGCTCTGCATTCACCAAGCACATACTGGTACATATGCATACATGAAGACAAACACATACACATAACAATAAAAATAAATAAATCTGAAAATAAATAACTAAATAAGTAAATTCTATTTTGTGATGATGCAGTATTTGTTGTTCCTTAGTTTTTGCTTGGCATATACTCTTCATTCACTTTTATCCATTTTGTTTCTCTTGCATCTAAATATATCTATTAATTCTTTATTGCTGGATTGAAAACCATTCTGGGTATATCCATCTTTAAAACATTGAAATTCTTCATTATAAATAATATGACATAAACTTTTACTACAATTTCATGTCTCCTTTGTAAATTTCTATAATGTTTATACTATATAAAAATGATAATCCAGTTGAATGCAAATTTTGCTTCAAACCATTTATCTTAAAGAAAAATATTTAATTGTTCTTTTATTCACTGTATCTTTTGAAAAATTTTATAAATTTGACTATTCCAAATTTTATAAATCACTTAATTCTCTGGACCTATAGGAATTAAACAGTATATCTTTTACTGAATTTTACAATGTCCTTTAATACAAAGTGTAAACACAGAAAACAGTTTTTCAATGCTCTTCAAGTACTTGTTCCTCTCATTTTATTTATCTTCTTTGAGTAATATTAAGTATAGGCCTTTCTATATTTCTCTCCACCAGTTTTTCTTCTCTCTCTCTCTCTCTCTCTCTCTCTCTCTCTCTCTCTCTCTTTCTTTTTTCTTTTTAATTCTTTGAGGGTCCACCAGCCAGCTCCCAAATAAATACACAAAGATTTATTCTTACTTATCAGTGCCCGGCCTTAGCTTGGCTTGTTTCTATCCAGATTAAATTATCCCATTTCTTTTTAACTATATTTTGCCTCTGGGCTTTTCCCCTTTCTTTATTCTATATATTTCTCCTTTCTTCTTACTCTGTGGCTGACTGGGTATCTGGATGGATGGCCCCTGGCTCCTCCCCTCCTCTTTTTCTTTCTTCTTTTCTCTAGATTTTTTCCTCCTATTTGTTCTTTCTGCCCACCAGCTGCACCTGTTTCTCTCTCCTGTCTAGTTATTGGCTGGTCAGTTTTTTATCAGACCAATCAGGTGTTTTAGGCAGACAAAGTAACACAACTTTTCAGAGTTAAACAAATGCAGCCTAAAAGAATGCAACACATCTTTGCATCAGTAAACAAATTTTCCATTGCATAAAAATGTAACATCTTAAACAAATATCCCACAATAATTTTTTATTTGATCTTTCTTCATATATCTTATAGTGATTTTTGACTGCAACTTTTTCCTCAAATCATTTAGTCTTCTTTCTACTACATTTCTTTTTTATAGCAATGTTGCTTTTATACCCAGTAAATCAGAGCAATTATTTGTAATACTTGCTTACTCCTTATTTTTCTTCCATCTTCTCTACACTGTCATCTTTCTTGCTGTAGATAATAAATTTTAATTAATGCTTTATTTGATTCATTTATTAGATGCCATTTCTATAGTTTTTTTTCACTTTTTAGTTTCTATTTTCTTTGTTGTCTCATCATTTCCCTTATAAAACCCATTTTGTTTGGAGTTACTTTGATATTTACCTACAAGAAGGCTGGAGCCTGGTCCCCAGACTGTGGTTCCTAAATAACCTATTTGGGGGATAATAGTGGAGGATCATCACTCCAAAATAATAGCCTTGAGGGCTGGAAAAACAGTTCCAGAATTCCTTGATGGGAGAGACTGTAACCTTCCTTTCTCTGGGAGTCTCCTACAGACTGCTGTTATTTGGGGGCAGTAGCCCTGTGCTATGAAGCCGAGCACAAGAGTTACATCATGATAAGGCAGCAAGGAAAAAAGAGAGTTTCTTGGAACAAAAGGGTAAAACAGAGGGGGTACATATATAAGTCAGAATGATCTCAGCTGTACTACCAGTGACAAACAGACAGGATTAGCCCTGTGACTTGCCTTTAGCTGTGGCTACTGCTCCTAGTCTGCTCCGGTCTCTCATGGAAGTCTGAGGCCTCCCTCCTTTTCTTCATTCCCTTCCTCCCCTTCTCTCTTTTTTCCTTTCTTTCTTCTACTACTTACTATCTATCATGTATCTAGTTTTATCTATTTTTTATTATTGCAATTTACCAATCTATCAATTATCTAGCATTGTCTATTTACCTTTGTTGTTGTGTACCAGGCTTCTTTGTATTGTAACATCTCATGGAAAAAGCTCTTTAAGCATTAGGAAGTTATTGACATTTTTAAGACTAATGAAGACAACAACTCACTAGTCTCAGGAACTTTGTAGATTGACAAGACCTTTCCCCTATGTTACATAAACAATAAAGACCGCACAGGTCAAAGAGAATATTGACCTGTGTAGCCACCTGGTAGTTGTACAGGAATCACTAAAGATGTTGTGACCGGTCATCCCTGCAAACTTTGGCTTTCTAGTGTTGCAGCAAGCTTTGAGTTGTCCATGCTACTATAAGTGATCTCTCATTTATACTCTTGTAAATAAATCCAATAAGCTCGCCAGCTTACTAAGCTACCCTTGGGTGGAATAATTTCTGTGCTCTGTGGGTGGTGGTCTATCTGGGGTAAACAGATATATTTTTGAGCCTTTCCAGGAAAAAGTCATATAGTATCTGTATACAAGCATCTGTCTTTCTGTCTATACATCCATCCATCTAATTTGATGAAGAAAGACCCAAAGTATTTTTTTGTCAAGCTCCTAAAAGTTCTGGGTAGGATACTAGATTTTTAAAGCTTTAACTATGTATTAATTTTAGAAATTAAACATAATATTAATTAAACATAGACATAAAAATTAAACATAATAATATAATTCCATGGTCTTGTCAGCTTAAAAGCAACTTCTCACATGTAGCAAAAGAGTAAATGTAGTTTTGTTATAAGAGAAGAAAACAACAAATTTATTGGATTTCTTGCTGCCAAATGACTACTTTAATAAAATATGAAAAACATATTGGAAAGGAGGCTTTAGGAACAAATGGTACTTTGAAGGCAGGTTCTGGATACCGTGCCTCCCCCTGGTGAGTACACTCCCTTGGTTTCCAGGGAAGCCCTGGCTTCCAAAGCATCAGGAGAAATGTGGAAACTGTAAGAGTGTAGCTGTTTATTTCATTTATTTACTCTTGGTTGTCTTTCCTAATCATAGAGAAACCCCTGTTTGATTAATGAGAGATTTCTGGCTCTGTTTCAGGATCTGGCTGCAGTGCGTTTGCTATTTGATATCTGAGATATGTACAACATGTTCACAGTGAATTCTCTAACTGCAAACAGTAGAGTTCAAATAAAGTCAATTAATTCACAGAGTGAATGGATTGGAGCCCAGAATCGCATGTCTGGTGGAGGCCTTTTTTATTTACTTGCCAAAAGATATCTGTTTATAAATGCCGTAAATGTAACTAGCTGATACTGATGGCAATTAAAACCTGATGTGATTCCCCCCCACCCCCCGTGTTTTGGAAGTCTGAAATAGAGCTATGTAAAACACTCTTTCTGTTAATCACCCCGTGATTTTACAATGCTCTTCCTGCTGTGGCAGGTGCCTCAGCTGCCCTTCCTCACTTCCTCCTTTACATTTACTCCCTCCTCGCTCCTTTCCGTTTTCCACTGCCCATTTTTTTATTTTGCTCACATTTCCCTCGGGTTTGCTGAATGTCTATGCTTTCTTTCATCTCATCCATTTTTTCACTTCTTTCTTTCATTTCCCTCCCTTCTAACTTGTCTTCAACTCGTCTTAGTTGGAGTTGCTGAAGTGTCTCTTTTGCAAATATAAGGTCCTAAAACTTCTCTGACCACATTAGGCACCTTATTCTTCTTGAATATCAATCTTCACAAATCCTTTCATCTTATTTCCTCAGGCTTCTATATATGTTACTTTATTTTATGTATCTATAAGGGTCATGTTTCAGGTAAAGACACTAAGGTTTAGGGAAATTAAATATTTTTTTCCTAAATTAGTACAATGTCTACCTAAAAGACTTTAGACTTAAACCAAAGTTCTTTGACTTCTGTGTGTGCTCTCGTGTTATCTTCTAGTTTTTATCTTTCACTAGACTCTGTTTGCCGGTGAATGTGTCATTTTATACGCAAAGGACCTTCCTTGACGCTTTAGCTACTGCTTGCATCTTTTTGTCTTGAGTCATTTACATTCTGACAGAGTCTTGCCTCTGAATAATGGCATGCATTTGTCTTTCATTTTGTTTGGTGACTAATAAGAGCATTTCTGACTCAGAAGTTGAAGTTTACATGCATATTGTGTTTTAGTAATTAGATAAGTTTTAGTCCTTCTTAGATTGTTGTACATTACTAAGCTAATTAGAAAAAAGTTTATCAAATATTGTCATAAATGTGTATTTTTATTGTTTTTATTGAGCATAAATGCGCATTTTAATAGTATTTAAGATAGTCAGTTTTTCTATTTCCTGCCTATATGAGAAAAATCTGAGAGAAATGTTGTCTGTACCTAAGGTCGTAGATCCAAACTCAACTGTGTTCTTAGGTTTCCATATCATGTAGGTTACAGTGCAGGGCTTGACAAGCGAAAAGCACTGAGATAGTCGCTGTAGGAAAGCTATACTTGTGCAGGAATGGAGCCGAATTAGAACAATGAAGAGTGATGCTCACCTAATACTGGCGGGATTGAAGGATACGGGTGTGAGCTATAGACCTCTGTGAGGTGCAGTATAGGGGGACATAAAAATGTAAAATTAGAGTAGACACTAAACGATAAGGCTCTGCCAGACCAAGTCACCCTAAAGCAAACAGGAAAACCCTTCTCTATCCCAAAAGAAAACACCTTGGGATATCATATTATAGGACCATTAAAAATAAAGGAGCATGAGAAAATCTCAAGGCTCGCTAAGGAAAGGAGTCTTATTACATGTGTGAGATATAACAGAATTACAGTATAAACTGCACAAAGACCCATATGTTGAAGACTTGGTCCCAGTGTAGTGTTCCTGAGAGTTGGTGGAACCTTTAGGGATTATTAACACATTACGTGAGACTTCTTTTGGAAAATTTGTAGGATGATTCTGCATAAAGCTAGGCTAGTATAGGTTTCCCAGGCACATTTAAGGCAGTTGGTTAAGCTACGTTTAGCAGGTTAGGTGTACTTAATGAATCCTCGATTTATGGTATTTTCAATTTACAGTGGGTTGAGAAGTAACTCCATCATCAGTTGGGGAGCATTTGGATATTATTAGATATTGCTTTTACACAGTGAGCAATAGGTACTGCTGAGCTGTGATCAGTCAGATAATGGGAAGATGAGTTCTATGATTGGTATTGAGAAAATTCCTGGACTTCCGTTCAGGAGGAGGATCTCATGAAGAGTACATTTTTTGAATGATTTGGAAATAAAGATCTCAGAGCTTGCGAGGGTAGAAGCAGCAAGAATTTATTGCCCAAACTGTAGACTAGAAGAGAGCTAAGAACAGACAAGCTCAAAAGCTGTCACACGATAGCTTTAAATCTTTGGCAAATTCTATTCAGTCATATAGAAGCATTTTATAAGGCTGAACAGGAACTTACACTGCAGAGCTATGTTTGTACAATATTTAGCCAGAGTGAAAGGGCTTGCTGAATATACCTGAATGTTGGGTTGAGATAATATCTTTAGAGGATTAAGAGAGTAACAGCAACAGTGGGAAATATATCCTTTTCAATATTTACAAATCAAATTTGAAAGTATCAAAGTAATCTTCAATAATTTTAATGTTGACCGAACTTATAAAAGGTAATAACAAGAAAGTCATTCAATAATACATAATCCAATTAAAATATTCTAGGCATATGAAAAAAACAGTGAGTTTTGACTTTCAAAAATATTAATGAAGAGGAACAGAACCTGAAGTGACATGGAGAAGCCACAGCTGTTATTATTAAATTATGATCGATTAGTCAACTTATTCAATGGCTTAAAGAAAAGATTAAGTACAACAGGGAATGATACTATACATAAAATGTAAAGTTAAATTTTCTAAAAATGAAAAACATCTCTGAAATACAAGCAAAAGAAGATAGACTTCAACAATCTGTCAGAATAAAATCACAGAAAACAACTTATTTACTTACTTGAAATAACTAAGAAACAAAGGAAAACTAACAACTGAAATTAACAACAGCAGCAACAAAAACACAGCAATAAACAATTTTCAAGAATGGACAGAAACAAATGAGGTGAGTTCTCAGTTGTCCTATATTACTATCTTGGGAGAATTTTCAGGCTATTGCATGAATACTGAGAGTCCCTTCTGTTGAGGAGATGGGGCTATGAGATGTGTATCATGGGATCTACACCTTATATTTCAGTGTATTAAAGAGGAGAGAGTTGACATAAGACTGACTATCAAGATGAGTAGGCAATTCTCCTCAAGCACAGAACAGGTAATCAGTTAGTGCTTGCGGGGAAAGAGCCACTTGAAAGGACGGAGGGACAATGCCTGGCATCCACACAGGGTAGAAGAGGACATCCCCACTGGTCATACTGCAAATATTTCATGATTCATTGCAATCTTGATAGAACACCTAAAGGATTGATTTCAGTTGTGGAGATAAACAGATCCATGTTGAGCGCTGCTCTGATCCTGTATAACAAATTGAAAAGCAAACCTTGAAAGGCATGAATTGTTTTTAGGTAATTTAATTCAATCAAATAACTCATAAGCATTTTCTGAAACCTCAAACATCCATCATAAAGAGTATAACTCACAAAGTTTAATGTGAAATAAAAAAAACAGGTATTCAACAAGTATGGAAAATCATGCATGCAACAAATGAGCAAAAGTTGATCTGCTGTTATTGACTGAGAGAAAATAAAGGTGCAAAGTTATCAGCTCAGCCTGCTCATTCATAACTATATATTTTATAGGATATAAGGATGAAGACTTAAGAAATATTCTAGGCATCCCTGTCAAGCTTCTAGAGATGAGAATTACAGCTTTCTGATTAGATCTAATTAGGCCTGCTCCACAGGAGGAAACTCATACCTGGTACTGTAAACCTGGTCCAGTTCCTGAGGCTGGGGTGGGGGTAATAGGCTCTTGGGGAGAATCTACTACTGTTGTTTTGCTAACTGCCCTTGGTGTCAAATTGCTTTCTAAATTCTTACCTTTATACCCATTGGTTAGTTTTGCTTTTAGTCTTCATTGGAGATGCTTCTTTTTTTGCAGTGGGCAGTAGTTAATTCAGAGACTCACAAGACACTAGTGTGGAGAATAAGTGACTATGAACTGCTCTGCCCTATATCATCTTCTCTGCCAAGAGCTCAGGGAACATGGTGGAAGAAAGGGTACTAGTAATTTCTGTATACAGCACAGCCATCGCAACCATGAACTCACTGCAGCTGTGGTTACCTGAACAAGACCTGTATAAAACTGACTCCATCACTATTTCATCATGTATGAAGGAGAGCTATATGAGGCCCAGCACTCAGTGAGGATCTATGAGTCAACTAAATTGCATCAAAGTAGGAAGTCGACTTTGGTAAGAAGTTTTTCAGCAGGAGAGATGGAGATAGATTAGAGAGTGGGTCATGGGGAGTGAAAATACCCCAAACTCAGTATATAACTGCTTGAGACTGTCAGCAAAGCTTTAAAACATAATAGAACTTTAGGTCTATTTTTTTATGTCTGTGAATGTTTTGCCTACATATATGTATGTGCACTGGTTCCTGTAGAGGACAGAAGAGGGCACCAGAATCTCTGGAACTAGAGTTATGGACACTTGTAAGCCACTTGTGGATGCAGGGAACTGATCCCACGTCCTTTGTAGGAGCAGCAAATATTCTTAACTATGAAGCCATATCTCCAGGCCTTATAATAGAACTTTAAAATTTACATTTATAGAGAAAGCGTCAGAATTATATTGATTTTCAGAATGATAGGTTTTTGTATGTTGTGCACATTTATCTTAGCAAAGTTTCACAACCTAGTGAAGGATGCACTCGGAATAGTTTGTGGAAGACAAAGAGTTTTAGTTCCAAGAAATTCTATCTAAGTAGGAATTGTACATTTTTGTCAAGGAGCATTTCAACAAAATCTCAGCCCAGGGTCTGTGGACTATAGGAACCTTCAGTAGTAAGGACAATTAACATTAAAGACGACTTTGAAGATGTTCCTATAAGTCTGTAGACAGACTTTTGTATCCCCAGGGATCTGACTCTTTTATTTTGTACCCTGAATCTACCCACAAAGCACCTGTTCTTTGCTGCACTTTAGAGCTTCATTGGAAAGAAAACAACAGAGAACCTAACTGTTGACAAATGGCTATGGCATTCTCCTTCAAGTGCAAAACCTTTTTTAATTTTTAAATTGAAATCGATTTTCTTCATAAAATAAATCTGATTATGGTTTCTCCTCCACCAATTCCTCCCAGATCCCCACCCCTCTTCCCCTCACACCCAATTCCAAACTCATTTTCTCTGTCTCACTAGAATACAAACAGAAATCTTTAAAAAATTAGTAAAAAGATAAAATTAAAAACAGGCAAAGCAGAATAAGAAAAAACAGACAAACAGAAATAAAGGAGCCAAAGAAAAAGCACAAGAAACACATATAGATGCAAAGATTCACTTATTGGCACACAAGAAATCCCATAAAAACACAAAATTGAAACCATAATAAATACACAAAAGATGTGTAAAGAAAAAAATTCCTGACAGAGTATAAAGAACTCACAAAACTGCACTGATTTCATTTTCTGTTGATCATCTACTGCTGGACATATATATGGCTTGCCCTTAGGAATGGCTTTGTATACTCAGAAAGACTTCTTTGGAGAAAATTAATTTTTCACTTGTAAGTGGTTATCAGTTGGTGACGGCTTTTGTTTTATGGATAGAAGCTTATGTCCACTTGCCCTCTCAGTGCTGGGGACCTCTGTGCATGCTGCTGTAGTCTATAAGAGTTCATATGTGCAGTGGTCCTACTGTGTTGAGAAGACTTGGTTTCCTTGGTGTCCTCCATCCTCTCTGGATCTTACAGTCTTCATAACTTCACTTCACCAGGGTTCTCTGGGCCCTGAGTGGAGGGATTTGATGGAGACTTCTCATTTAAGACTGAGTGGTCCAAGGCCTCTTTACTCTGCACATTTTTAATCCCTCTGTATTTGTTCTCATCTACTATAGAAGGAAGCGTCTCTGATGATGCCTGAGCATGGCGCTGATCTATGAGTATAGCAGAATGTCATTAGAAGCCATTTTATTGCTCCATTAGTAGAACAGTAGTATTTCTTTTTCTCCAAGATCCATGGCCTATCTTGTCTCAGGTTCTGGGCTATCTGAGCTGTGTTAAGGAGGGATTCCATCTCATGGAATTGGCTTTAAATCCAATAAAATATGATTTGTTAGTTACTCCCTTAAACATTGTGCTGCTATTATACTAGTTCATTCTGTAGGCATGTCACCATTGTAGACCAAAGGATTTGTAGTTGGGCTGGTGATGTCTATCTTTGATGTTAAGGTGTGTTCCTTGGATGCAGGCAAAGGATAGATCCTATTTTCAAATCTAATCTGTTTAAAAATTATTTTTTTCATTTTACATACCAACCTCAGTTCTCCCTCGCTCCCCCTTCCACCCCTATTCAATCTGTTAGTCTATGTTATTTTTTGAATTAGTGAATTGATACCATTGATGTTGAGAGTTATCAATGAACTGTGTTTATTGATTTCTGCTATTTTGATGCTATGGGGTGGAATTTTCCTCCAGTCTGATAGCTTTCCTTTGTGTTTCCTTAGGTTGGTTAGCCTCTTTAAGTTGAAGTTGTTTTCCTATAGCCTTCTGTAGAGCTGGATTTGTAGAAAGATACTGCTTAAATTTGGTTTTATCACAGAATGCCTTTCTTCTTTCATCTACTGTGATTGAAAGTTTTTCTGGGTATAGTAGTCTGGGCTGGCATCTGTGATCTCTTGGCATTGGGAGACATCCATCTAGTCCTTTCTGGTTTCTAGACTCTTCATTGAAAAGCCATATTTTATTCTAATAATTTTCCTTTATATGTTATTTTCCCTCATAGTTTTTAATATTTTTCTTTGTTCTGTGTTTAGTGTTTTGATTATCATGTGTCATGGGGAATTAATTTTCTGTTCCTATTTGGTATTCTCTATACTTTTTGTACCTTGATAAGCACCTACTACTTTAGGCTGGGCATAATTTCTTCTATGATTTTGTTAAAAATATTTTCTGTGGTTTTGAGTTGGATTTTGTTTTCCTGTTCCTATTAGTTGTAGATTTGGCCTATCCATAGTGTCCTAGAATTTCTGGATGCTTTGTGCCTGAAGATTTTTAGATTTAACAATTTCCTTAATTAAGCTATTCATTTCTTCTTTCTTATCTTCAATCCTGAGATTCTCTCTTCTATCTCTTAGATTTTATTATTGAGGCTTGTCTCTGTGGTTCCCGTTTGAGTTTCTAAATTTTTCATTTCCATATTTAAATCGGGTTGGAATTTCTTTATTGATCACATTTCCACTTTCATATCTGGAATGTTTTTGTTAATTTCATCACACTCCTTGTATTTTCATTAATGGATTTATTTGGATCTTCTTTAAGGTCCTTAAGCATTTTCATAAGGGCTATTTTGCAGTCAATGCCTTGTGTTTCATCTATGTTGTATTTCTCAGAGCCTAAAGTAGTAAGATTGCTGGAGTCTAGTGGCAACTTTTTTTTTTCCTAGCTGTTACTGATTTTGTTTTTATCCTATGTCTAGGCATGTGTATTTCAGATGATTGTAATTCTAGGTGTTGATATATAGTCTTGTCTTTGAAGGGTAAGTTTTATGTTCATTGGCTTCAGCTCCCTTCTATGCATTTTAGGACTGTTGTTGCTATCTGTTGCTTAGTATACAGTGCTTCTGAGTCCCTGCCAAGTGTGACTACTGGAGATCCCAGGAAGAACTTGCTTCTAGACATTGGGGGCTAGTGTGAAGGAATTACGATAGTCTAGAAGGGGACTAAAAGGGTCCACAGGAGGGAGGAAAGCTGAGTCTTCCCGGAATATCTTTGGACTCCACAGGGAGTGGAGGAAGAGAGGAAAGACAGAACCCTGAAGGTATACTGTACAGGGTTGGTGATGAGACTGGGGAACTGGAAATTGGTGGACGCCAGGGAGAATGATGATCACCCGCCTGACCTCTTAGTTGCTGAGCAAACATGGAACTTGCATTTCCTTCCAGGTGTTGTCTAAGGTTTCTGAAGGACTGTGTCATTAACTCCCTAGCAGGTGGAGATTCTTGGCTGCCTCAATGAAAGAACAATAAACTAGAGAGATTGTATGATTTGTCCAGATTCTCAGACCTAGGTGAAGATTACCCCAAGCCTGTGCTTTTAGTCACACTTTTTGCCGTCTCCTGTCTGAAAAAATTAATGCTAGCTTATGTCACCAAGGTGTGAGAGAAAAAGAGATAGATAGATAGAGAGAAAGGCAGACAGAGAGATAAACTTTTCTTTTACTTTCACTTTTCTTATTTCTAAGAAGGACTATCTGAAAGGAAGTTCCCTTGTATATTGCACAACATCCTTTGTCCTTCCGAGGATGAGTTGATGATTATGTTCCATACCACACTAAGATATGCTCTCTGAATTTCGTGTGTGACTGAATTCATATGTGCATCATCCTGACATTGTTACAGTCTTTCCCTGCCAACATTTCTCTACAGATGCACTAGTGTCTGCCCACTGCTTTGCAGAGGCTCTAAGATGTGACCAAAATGATCACAGTAGATATTAGAATTATTCAGATTATAAAACCCATGTTTGCCTAGCACCTTGGCAAATTGTCATTCATCAGGTTTTTATTACTAAGGTGCTAATAATAATCATTTTTGATAGCACAAAGAAACACATTCTTCATGTCTTCTTAGACCCGAAACTTCTGCTGTTAATCAGTTTTCTTTCAGGGCTTTACATCTAGTTTTGATTCCAATGCTGTAACCTTGGAAAAACCCATGTATTTCTAATTTGGTCACAAAGGTTATTGTTCTTTAGGGCTTCAGGCATTTGAGTTATTTAAATTGACTTAAGACAGTGTAAGCCAGACTCTCTATGACATTCCAGAGCCTTCAAGAGTCAATTGCTTCTGGCAGTCAGCCACCCAGACCTCCACTTGGCCTAAATTAAGTCAGCTCTAACACATCAGTTCTTTCATATTGGGTGCATGCTGTATACGTCCAATAAAACCTGTTTTAATATGCAGCCAGAATATCTGTGGTTATAACATTTTAAATAAATTGTTTGACACTCATTCTTTCCTGAAGCAACCTTGTTTTCTTTATTTTGAGATCTAGTTTTTTATATAGCTTTTATGGTCATCCATCTCTATTTTTGAGAACTTTGAGTTAGATATGTGTTTATGTGCTTGAATGTATGTGCATGGGGCTGTACCATGTACATGTGCTTAATTAAGTGTATGTAGAGGTCAGTGGTTAATACCAGGTGTCTTTCTCAATTGCTCTCCACATTGTTTTTTGAGCTACAGTTGACCAATGAACCTAGAGTTTATTGATTGTCTTGCTGCATAGCCACAAAGCTGGAGAGGTCCACTCATCTCTGCTCTTTGCTCCAGTGCTGTGTTTAAAGACGTGTGGTACAACACTCAACTTTTTATGCAGGTGTTGGGTACCTGAACTTGGTCCTTCATGCTTACACAGAAAACACTCCACTGAATGAGTTATCTCATTAGTCATTGTTAATACAATTCTGTAAAAGAAGAAACTGAGACTCAGCAAGGTTAGATACTATGCAGACTTACACAGAAAATGAGTGTGTTCTCCCCCACCCCCGAACAAGACAGTTCTTTATCACCATGAAGGTACAACTGTGAATTATATTGTGTATTGTGAAACCTTGGCAGTACCAAGTGGTGCGATTCTGAGTTTCTTAGTTCACTTTTTTCATTCCTGATAAGAGCCATAAATTTCAAAAGAGATATAATGCTAGACTCAAATTTTTGGAAAAAAGCAACAAAGGAAGGCTATATCAGATAGGTTTTGTTCCTCAGTCATCTTGACTATAATTTCTAAATTATTCAGAGGTTGACTGTTAGTGCAACAAAGCATAGTTTCTAAAGAAACTTGACCCTTTGGACAGTAGGCTCTGCCGTGGCCACTATGGGGTTTCTTTTACCGTGTTCTCTGGCTGGGAGGCTCCATTCCCAAGCACAAGTTCTCCTGAAGTCTCATCTAACCCGCTTACTCCACAAGGACCCTCCTTTCTTTAAGGAGCTGTGAGTAAATTGACTCTAAAATTGGTTATCAATGCAATTTGATTTTGCTTTTCTTGTTACCAGTCCAAAGTTAGATTCATTTGTCTATTCATCTATCCATGCATACATCCATTCTCCCATGCCTCAGTCATTTGCTCTCAAAAGTTCTAGTCAAGGTCAGAGACCTTCAGAATACACAGTTCCAATCTTCAAGGTCTCCTTAGAGGAGGCATATAAGTAAAGAGAATACATAAACATGATTCTAGATCTCTTAATTTCACCTCAACACATCTGGAAAATGCTTTTCTGTATCAGCACTAGTTACTCATCATGGATATTAGTCTAGGAAATGGTAAAGATAGACAGGAAAGATTAGGGGAGAAAGAAATGAAAAGATATCCTTCTTCTACATGAGAGGAAGGACAAGATCTCAAGGATATGACTTTAAGCCAAGCTAGCTTCCTAAGCTGATGGTAAGGATGACCAGGGCAGGTTACTGCCCCAGAAAAGGCAAGCTCACTCACCCTTGCAGCACCCATGGAGGGGATAGAGAATGTTTCCAAGAAGCTATCCTCAAATGAAATCATGTAAATGAGCAGAATTTCCTAAGTGGGAAATTACCCTAGTGAGGAAGAAAAGGGAAGTTACATATAAGAGGGGATAAGCCAAGGAGAAGATGGCATTCTCTGTCTCTGTGGCCACTCACTGTGTGTCTATAAGAACTGAAAATCATATGGTCATATAGCACTATTAAAGCACAAATGGTGGGTGGTAGCAAGAATGAATAGTCAGGAGTAGGCAGTGGCATAATGGCATTGGTTAAGGCATATTATTACTTTGGGGAATGGGAACCTCACATCTACTGACGATCAGACTGTGCTCAGCCAGGGGACAGTTTTAACTCTACCTATCTCTATTTGCCCGTCCTTGCACATCACTGTAGCCGACTTAGGGTTAAACTGCATTGGAGCTACAACTTGGCCAGCCCCTCTCATCCTTTATGATGGGCAGGCAGTTTGCAGGACAATGAACTCCAAGAGAATAGTGCAGCTTTTGAGGGACAAACAGGAGAGATTGTGAGAGGCACTGGGCTTGAAAGAGGAAACGTCTATTTGAAGAAATAAAGGAAGCTCCAACCTATTATCATGAGGACACTGAAGTACAGTATGCCTTACTGAGTGATTTTTGTCCCTGTTTACTTTCCTCCTTGTGGCACTGAGCTGGGCTGCGTTCACCATTTAGGCATAATTACTATTTTATTCTTACTTTTTTCCACAGTTAAGTGGAGCATTTGAGCACAGCTGAATTGCTGGGAGCCTTGGTGGAAGAAATCTATTAGTGATATGGCTTGAAACAATACACAAAAGGCCGCTGCGTGTGGTCTACTATCCACGCTTTCAACTTCCTTCTGTGGAACAATAAATCTCCAAGTCAGCGAGAAGGCAGAGACTCCCATCCAACGAGCACTGCATTTTTATCTTTTATTCATTGGCAGGAACATTAGCTGTAGGAGGTATTCAAATCACACTTTTATTTAAACAAACACAGCTGGATCACAGCCTCTTAATATAGCAATTCTCTAATGAAAAATAACAACATAGTATTTATCTCTTTTCTTTTGTGTGACTCTCAATTTGCTAAAATTAGGCAGACTTCAATCCCATACAAAATTGGCATGTTTTCATGACCAGAGCTCATCGCAACTAACTGCAAAATTATAATGGGGATGTAATTATAGGAGGGCATGTGAAATACACATCCTTTTGCTGCTGTAAGCTATAAGGGGTTATACAATTAGGTTGTAATAACCTCATTTATCTTAAAGGAGTCAGACAGCTGACTTCATTTATTTAACATGAGCACCCCAATTATATGCTGTGTAAGTTTAACATAAATGTCTTGCCCGAAGAACATGGTATAATAATAATAGTAATAGCAGTAATAATAATAGTGTACGTTGTGTAAGACTGCTAGAGAGCACAAAGCATCTTAGATCTCTGCAAGGTAGGTATCTGGGTCCACAAGTCTATGAACTCACTTGACCAGCAAGAAACCTAAGGTTTGGAGAAATGATGGTGCTGCCAGAGCTGTGCACTTAGGAAGTGGTGACGGATGAACTTCAAACTCAGGTTTTCCAGTTATGTGCAGGGTCCAGACTTTGCCTATGGTGCAGCACAGCATGTTTGACCCCATCTCTTAACCCAGTGTATCACACAGCAATCTTTTAAGGTGAGTAGGGTGGTCTTTGATGGATGGTAGGGATAACACATATTCATTCCGTGGCCTCAAGCATTTTGAATGAACTTATGAGACCTAAATTCCTTGTTAGAAAAAGCACTGGAAAGTAATTTTAAACAGGGTTGTTTTAAGAAACAACACAATGTTTGTAAACTGCTCAAATACAGGTGCTCAGAATGAGTTCCTTCATTCTCTTTTCCAGTAAAATAAGCACACTTCCCCTGCTTTTGCATGTGACAAAATTGCTATGCATTTTTATAATAACTTGTTCAACTCACTTGGTGAGTATGAAGACAACAACAGAGTCTTGTCTTCCTATGAGAATTCTGCTTGCCTTTGTTCTCACTCAGGGAGATCTTCAGATATTTGCCATCAATTGTGATGCCATCTCAATTTATTGCAGAATCCATTTGTTCAATTCCCAGAGGTGGGAAGATGGGGTGAAATACTTGTGTTTTATTTGATCTGAAGTTTTAATGCTTTTAGCCTGAGTGTGCAGCGGAAAGAGCCAGAAGTGGAGTCTGGAAGCCTGTGCTGGGCCTCTGAGGCGGCAACCTTCTTAAACTGTGTAATTGAAGCCCATCTCCAATAGTTAGTGCATCTATAAATATTATTTAAGTCTGAACTTCCTGAGAGGATACCCGAAGTGCATCTTATTTCAGGGAGAGAGAATAGGTTGTATGGAGAGGGTTTCTTCCATGATCAGTGTGGTCCATGTACAGCTCCACAGACACCAGCTCGGGGAATCTTGTGAGAGCCCTGAGAAGGAGAGTGTTTTCTTTACAGATGAGAAAATGGAGGTTCAGAGACTAACTAAACAGGTATAAAATTGAAACTTGGGTAAGCTTTACTTAATGACTTGGAGACTTAATATTCAAGTTTCCCAAGTAGGTAGATAATATAAATGGAGAAGGTGCATGAGCTGTGCTTAAACATCTCTGCTTTATAAATCACAGTGTTTTATAAGCTTAGTCTTAACCATTGATTGAATGATGACTGATTTTCTTTTGTTTTTCAAAACAGGGTTTCTTTCTGTAGCCTTGGCTGTTCTGGAACTTTCTCTGTAGACCAGGCTGGCCTCAACTTTACAGAGGCAGAGACAGTGAGAAGCCATGTAGCCCTGACAGAGACAGACACCGGAACTTTAGCTGGTAAGCCACAGCCATTTAGCAATACGCAGATTAATGGAGATGGGTTAAATTAAGACATAAGAATTAGCCAATAAGAAGCTAGAGCTAATGGACCAAGCAGTGATTTAAATAATATAGTTTCTGTGTGATTATTTCAAGACTGAGTAGCTGGGAGCAAACAAGTAGCCTCAATACAAAAAATTGGCGCCAACATGACCAACTAAAATCCACTTAAAACCTGAGAGAGTTTGGGAAGGAATTCTAGGCAAACAAAAACAAAAACAAAAAAGTTAACCACAGATTAATGCCATGGCTCCTTTAAGAGAGGTTTTAATGATTCAGCGCTAGGGGAATAAAGCTGCACCATTTGAAATGTCAGCTGGGTCGTGCTGCCAGTGTGACCTCTGGCTCTTTCAGGAGGCAGAGCATTTAAATGGGGTTTGTGAACAAAGTGCTACAACTTGCTTAATGGCAACATAGACTGGCTGTGTGCCTAAAAATGGGGCTGTTAGCATGGCTCTCAGAGGTGGCAAACACCTCTGTTCCACCATGCTGAACTGGTTGGGGCAAGCAGAAAGTGCCATATTTACCCTAGTAATGCTGCTGCTTAAGTTCATAAGAAGGGCTAGCATTTTAAGAAGTGATTCTGGTCAGAAAATAATTACAGATATGCAATAAAGACAAATCCAGATGGAAAAGAACTCTAAATGGGTCACATTGTTAAATAAATGTATATAAGCTTGGGAGAGAGAAGAAAAAGAATATAGAGAGTTACAAAAAGAAATAAAAGTAACATCTTTAAAGAGACAGTACAGTTAGCCATAGATTAAAGAAATAAAGAATAATAAGCCACATAAAAATGGAAAATACACAGTCTGGATTATATATATTATTGTGCTTTCTTTGATTTTTTGACTGTAAAGGAGCTAAGTAACCAATATATATATACATACATATATATGTATTTATGTGTTGGTTTATATATGTTATATTATATATAAAGTATATATACTTTAAAGGTATCTTGTCTTCAGATTTGAATCTAAGGATATGTTGCTTTGGAAAAGAGGTTCTGCTTTTGTTTCCATAGAGGATAAGAACCTGTGGATTGTTTCCAAACTAATATGGTTTGATGGATCAAGATGCCCTGGAAGTTCACCTTGAACATCCCTCAAAAATTACTTTACCTAATAAACAACAGGAAGCAGTGTGGAAAAAAACACACCCATATTCCCAAATATTGTTTATAAATGTTTCTTTACATTTAAAGGGGGATATGCTATAGAGATATGCATTGGTATGGCTCTTGGTTTATTGATACAAATTTAAGGTCAATTTTGTTATACTGTGTATATATATTTTTGATCTTTATTAAGATGTGTTTGTACAGCTGATTTAAAAATGAAAAGTATAATTAAAATATATGTTAATAGATAATTATCTATAATAGTCAAGCTTGCAGTCATGTTAGTTAGGTTTTCTAGATATATAGAGATATATTACAGTTAGAGAGGTATTCTTCAAAACTTTCAGAGACTTTCAGAATATGGCATTTAATTGTTTTAACAAGTTAAGACTTTTTATGACAATGAGACACCTCTGCTCCTGGCAGCACCAATTACTTCAAGAGGAAGATGGGTATCGACGAAGCTCCTTATGGAGTTGGTTAGCCATTTGGGGAAGAAACTGCTCTTGCCTGGACTGCTTGATGAACTGGACATGCAGGACTCACAGAGAAATGACTGCTAAACTTGCCTAATGGTAAGAATGGCCTTCAAGGTTCCTGCTTCATGAAAGAGTCTGCAAGATATTCTGCAGAACATAAAAGAAAGTGACTGACAAACTGCCAATACAGGTGGAACTGTCTTTGAAATTTCCTACTTCGTGGAAAAGTCTGCCAGATACTATGGGCCTGTAGGCTGAAGATGGGTGCCCCAATAGTACAGAAGAACTTTGGGTGACTGTCCAGGCAGTGAGATGTCTCTGTCAATTCTAGAGTTTTGGAAGTTGCTTACAATGCACTTCCTGTTTACTTAGGTAATATTATATCCTCTTGGAGTCTTTGATGGAGTTGAAAAATTTATAGTTATACTTTCCTTAGTTATGATAAAAGATAAAGTAGATATAAAGAGTGTAACTATAATTATTGCTTGATACCTGTTTTGTTATATGTAATTTTACTATGTTAAAGTTAAAACCTTCCTTTTTTATTTAAACAGAAAAGGGGAGGTGATATGGGATTCCCTCTATATGCTATGAATATCATTGGTGAATAAAGAAACTGCCTTGGCCTGTTGATAGGACATAACTTAGGTAGGTGGGGAAAACTAAACTGAATGCTGGGAGAAAGGAGGCAGAGACAGTGAGAAGCCATGTAGCCCTGACAGAGACAGACACCAGAACTTCAGCTGGTAAGCCACAGCCATGTAGCAATACGCAGATTAATGGAGATGGATTAAATTAAGACATAAGAGTTAACCAATAAGAAACTAGAGCTAATGGGCCAAGCAGTGATTTAAATAATATGTTTCTGCATGATTATTTTGAGGCTGAGCAGCCGGGAACCAACAAGTGGTCTCCTTACAACAATCAGAGATCTTCCTGGGTTCAAAATATATTACAAAGCTATAGTTATTATGTTTCTACTAGTATCAAATCATACATTTCAAACTGCAGGATAGATTAAAAAGACTAGAAAGAGATCCATGTTTTTGCAGTTACCTAATTGTTTTAAAGACTCTCAGGATGCAAAATTGGGGAAAGGAAGACTTTTAAATAAGTGCTTTTGGAAAAATAATTTACCTGTAGAAGAATAAAATCAGACCCACTTTTAAATATAACATGCAAAGTTGTACTCAAAGTGGATTGAAGAATTAAAAAACCTAGTCTGTAAAACCAATGGAAGGAAACACAGCAGAAGAACAATCATGTCTGGGTTGTTACCTCAAAATTCCAGGTAGCCAATGCCAAAACAGACAATTGGGATGCTACAAAACTACAAAGTTTTTTCTAACAAGTAAAATAATTAATGGAGCAAAGAGACAGCTTATGGGTTGAAAAAATATTTGTAAGCCATTCTTCTAAAAAGGAATTATATCCTGAAATACAAAAGACAGTCAATAATTCAACTTTAAGAAAACAGACCAATTGAGGATTTAGAATGATCAAATGACCTGAGCAGACATATAAAAATGACATCAATGGCCAGCAATTGTGCTGAAGACTAAACTGTACCACCGTCTGAGTCACTCAATATTGTGTAGAATAGTTTTATCACGTTGTTCCTTGTATTATGAAACTCAATATTACAAGTATCTCTTGACTTCATTTTGAGGCTAGAGGATGATTGTATCTTAGGATAGATTTTCATCTACCACCATCTGCCCAACACTATGGTGGATAGACTGATGAATTAATTATTCATTCAAATAGAAAGGATGTCTCTGCTGACTGGATTTATGTCAACTTGATACAAGTTATAGTCACCAGGGAGGAGGGAAACTCAATTGAGAAAATGCCTCCATAAGATTAGGCTATAGATCATTTTCTTAATTAGTTATTAATATGAGAGGGCCTAGTCCATTTTGGGTGGTACCACACTGGCCAAGAAGTCCTGCATTGCATAAGAAGATTGGCTGAACAAGCCACAAGGAGCAAGTCTCTAAGCATCACTACTCCAGGGACTCTGCATCAGCTTCTGCATTAAGTTCCTGCCAAGTTTGAGTTCCTGTCTTGACTTCCTTCAGAGGACTATGATCCAGAATATGTAAGCCAAATAAACCCCTTCTTCCTCATCTTGCTTTTGATCATGGTGTTGCATCGCAACAAACATAACCCTAATTTCGATACCACCCTCTAAATAATCAGTGTGAATTGGGATTATAGGGACACAGGGGCATATAAACATAATGTCAGTAAAATCAGGCCCAAGAATTTATTGCACAAATAAGACCAAAACACCTGAATGACAAAGGTGCAGACATTTAATCCTTGATCACGCCACTGAGTTGCCATCTGAAATCCAGGGTATGCATCAAGGCCTTACAAGCCAGCAAATGCTTGACTGTCCCAAGGGCTTCAGCTAAACTGTGTTCCCTGATGTTGGCATTGCTTGCTCCTCTGCTCTTGCTACCTATCACCCGACTGTTATTTTTTTGTTTCAATGGATTCTTTTACTTTAAAATGTATTCTTTTTATTTTAAAACAATCTTTTCTCATTTTACATACTTATCCCACTTACCTCCTGCTCCCACAAATCCCCCCACCATCATCCACTTCCCATGGGGAGTCAATGAAGTCTAGGATATCACTTTGAGGTAGAACCAAGGCTTTCCCTGCTATATCTAGGCTGAGCAAGGTATCCCGCCAAAGATAATGGGCTTTAAAAAGCCAGTTCAAGCACTAGAGATAAGTCCTGATCCTCCTGCCAGTGGCCTTACAGACTTTTGCAGCCACACAATTGTCACCCACATTCAGAAGGCCAAGTTTGGTTCTATGCAGGTTTCCCTGCTGTCAGTTCAGAGGCAGTGAGCTCCAACTAGCTCAGGTCAGCTGTTTCTGTGGGTATCCCCATCATGGTCTTGACCCCTTTGTTCATATCATCACTCCTCTCTCTTTTCAGCTGTGTCTGGGAGCTTGGCCCAGTGCTTAGTTGTTTATCTCTGTATCCGCTTTCATCATTTGCTGGATAAAGGCTCTACAATGACAATTAAGGTAGTCATCAATCTGAATACAGGGGAAGACCAGTTCAGGTACCCTGTTTACTATTGCTTAGGGTCTTAGCTGGGGTCCTCCTTGTGGGTTCCTGTAAATTTTCATAGTTCCAGGATTCTTGCTAGCCCCATAATTGCTCCCTCAATCAAGATATCGCTTTCCTTGTCCTCCCTCTCTGATCTTCCTCCATCTCAGCCGGTTTCCCCCTCATTTTCTCCCCCCATTCCCCTTCTCTCCTCCCAGTTCTCTTCTGAACCCCACCCTGTCCCCAAGAGCTCCAAATTTTCTTGGGATATCTTCTCTATTTTCTCTTCCCAGGGGGATTCATATATGTCTCTCCTAGGGTCCTCCTTGTTACCTACCTGTTCCATAGTCATGGTATATAAGCTGGTTATCATTTGCTTTATGTCTAATATTTACTTATGAGTGAGTACATACCACATTTGTCTTTCTGACTATGGGTTACCTCACTCAGGATTTTTTTCCAGTTCTATCCATTTGTCTGAAAATTTTAAGATGTCAAATTTTTTTTATCACTGAGTAGTACTCCATTGTGTAAATGTACCATATTTTCTTTATCCATTCTTTGATTGAGGGGCACCTAGGTTGTTTCCAGGTTCTAGCTATTACAAATAATGCTGCTATGAACACAGTTGAGCAAATGTCCTTATAGTATGAATTTGCATCCTTTGGGTATATGCCCAAGAGTGGTATTGCTGGGTCTTGAGGTAGACTGATTCCCAATTTTCTGAGAAACTGCCATACAGATTTCCAAAGTGGTTGTATGAATTTGCACTCCCACCAGCAATGGAGGAATGTTCCCCTTACTCCACATACTCTCTAGCACAAGCTGTTATCGATATTTTTGATCTTAATCATTCTGACTGGTGTATACCAGAGTTGTTTTGATTTGCATTTCCCTGATAGCTAAGGATATTGAGCAATTTCTTAAGTATCTTTCAGCCATTTGAGAGTCTTCTGTTGAAAATTCTCTGGTTAGATCTGTACCCCATGTTTTAATTGGATTATTTGGTATTTTGATATCTAGTTTCTTGAGTTCTTTGTATATTTTGGAGATCAGTCCTCTGTGGACTTAGTGAAGATATTTTCCCATTCAGTTGGTTGCTGTTTTGTCTTATTGACTGTGTCCTTTGCCTTACAAAAGCTTCTCAGTTTCAGGAAGTCCCATTTATTTATTGTTGCTCTCAGTATCTATGCTACTGTTATTATATTTAGGAAGTGGTCTCCTGTGACCATGTGTTCAACCAAGGCTACTTCGTACTTTCTCTTCTATGCGGTTCAGTGTGACTGGATTTATGTTGAGGTCTTTGATCCATTTGGACTTGAGTTTTGTACATGGGGATACATATGAATCTATTTGCATTTTTCTACATGTTGACATTCAATTATGTGAGTACCATTTGTTGAAGATTCTTTTCTCCGTTGTATAATTTTAGCGTCCTTGTCAAAAATCAGATGTTCATAGTTGTGTGGATTAATTTAATGGAAAATCAGATGTTTATAGGTGTGTGGATTAATATTACAGTCTTCAGTTCTATTCCTTGTTCTACCAGTCTGGTTTTATGCCAGTACCAAGCTGCTTTCATTACTGTAGCTCCATAGTAGAGCTTGATGTCAGGGATGGTGATGCCTCTGCAAGTTCCTTTATTGTACCGGATTGTTTTGACTAGTCTGTTTTTTTTTTTGAATATGAAGTTGTATTGTTCTTTCAAGGTTTGTGACAATTTGTGTTGGAATTTTCATAGGGATCACATTGAATCTATAGATTTCTTCTGGTTAGATTGCCATTTTTATTATGTTGATCTTATCTACCTAAGAGCATGAGAGATCTTTCCATTTTCTGATATCTTCTTCAATTTCTTTCTTTAAAGACTTAAAGTTCTTATCATACAGGTCTTTAGCTAGTGTTAAGGGTGATGTTTCTCTGATTTCTTTCTCTGCCCTTTTAACATTTGTATATAGGAGGGCTACTGATTGTTTTGAGTTGATATACTAATGTATTTTAAAGTACTTTGATCTGTGGATTTCTCTGTTCTATTACTATAAAAATGTCATGACATTATTACCCAATTGGAATGTTGCTTTTGGGGCAGACTAAATCTGTGTTTCCAGATCATGGTCCTCTACATTTGGCCCCAGAATAAAACAGCGATTATGTCATATTCTTTTTGAGGTGAAATAGTGACTTTATGTTGGTGGTATTGTGAGTGCCATTATCATAATTGTTCCATTATTAGCCTATGTATTTTCAAAAAGAAAAGAATATATATTTATTTAGAACTATTTTCTCTCTGTTATCTATATATCCATTAATCTATTATATCTCTCTAGATTTAGCTATCATCTATCTATCTATCTGTCTATCTGTCTATCTATCTATCTACCATCTATCCATTTATCTATTTGCCTGTTTGTCTGTCCACCATTAGTAAACCAGCCTATCATAGTCTCTCCATTCATCTACCTATTATCTGTCTGCAAGATCCACACATATCCACATCTCTATATATTACAGAAAATATAATGTTGACTATATTTAATACACATGTTGGTATACTCAGAGAGAAGATTTCATTGCATTAAGAGGCAGAGAAAAACAGAAGGTGATTATCCTAGGAAGTGAATTACAGGCATAGATATAGCACAAATTCTCTGAGGCAATATGTATGTATGAAAATGCAGAAGAACAGTTTAGTGCTGGGAGACACAAAGAATAATTGGGAACAAAGGCATATGATATCATATATGATGTCTACTGAAAAAATTAAAATCAACTGAGGTTCTTCCAACTTATGTATCACTACTCTCCTGTGCTTTAAATCCCTTGCTCTGTAAGAGGAATGTCAATAATATGCACCTTAAGCAATTTCTTTTAATGCTATACAGTTATCATGCATTTAGCAAATGTTAGTCACCATTAAACAATGTGCAGTCATAAAACATTTTTTGGTTCCATGGTCATTTTTATAACCTGGGATAAAGTATGGCTTGAGGACTTTAGTTCTAGAAGCACGGAGACCAGTTATTTTCTGATATGAGATTAACCCAGGAGGTGACGGTAGTCTGCATGAGGCTACAGTCAGTGAGAATATCAAAGTACCCAGAAGGCAGAACTCCCCGGATGTGGTATGTAATTGATTGAAAGCAGTCAGTAAGGGGAGGATTGACTCAAAGATTAATCCAAGGTTAGTGACTTGTGCGGGGCTGAAATCAAGCAGAAGAAAGTACAAAAGGGAAATGGAAGCTCGGGGATCTCAAGAAAGACAACATTGTTCCCAGAACTAAGCTGACAGGCGTTCATAGGGAAAGGCGTGCCCCACCCTGGCATTTGTTAGTGGTCTCACAGGAAGGACCTCCAGGGCATTCATCCTTACTGTTATCTCACCTTACAAAAGAAAACACCAAGGCTCCGAGTTAGTAAGTGTATCTCTCAATGGCATGTAGCTTCAAATCTCATTTTTTTTTCTAAAGCAAAAAATGGACAATCAGGGAAGCTTATAAGAGAAAAGATGTTATCTTATGATCTTGTACATCTCTGACCTTTAAGATTTATGTATCAAACGTTCCCACAACCTATCAGGTTTCTAATACAAGCAAAGCTAAAGCCACTTTATCTTCATAAGCTCTTATTCAATATGTGCAGTCGCAGTCTCCACATCTTGCAGTTACCCTACAGTTTACGACAAGGAAGACCTCAGCAGCTCAGAGACTTGCATGCTATTTAGCCCAGGCAGGGAACAGTAGGAATTGAGTCTGTACAAGAGGTTAACAAGTATGCAAATGTCTACTTAGAACATTTGAGAAATGTGCCCCTAGCATGGCTGAGAGAGACATGGTGTTGCCATTCCAATGGAGTCTTATGGGTTAAGAGAGATTGAGAAAAGGTTAAACCACACTCTCATAAAGGCATACATAAAGATCACTGTATTGTCTACTTACTACGATTGTGTCAGCTAACTAAACTCCTTTTAACATTTGTCCATCAGGAAAATAGGATAAACATTGTAACTGACACCACAGTACTGCAGTGAATATTAGGCATTTAGTAATCAAGTCCAAGTTCCATGATTTACTGGACTCACTAAGAGGGAGGAAACTCTCAGTAACGCTGGAATCTGAAACAGTGCATGTTAGAATTTTAAAATATTAAATACAATAATTAATACTTATGGAGCATTGCATAGTATATTATTTCAATTATGGTATAATTTGCATAATTGCTGTGATTACTTGTAAGAACCCTCAAGAGACAATAGACACAATCAGCCTGTCTTGTGTGGTTTAGGCTGCTAGAGAAAAGGAGCAGAGTGCATGACTTGTAACACAGAAGCAGTCCTTGCAGCTCTGGGTGCTGAGAAGTCCTTGGTCAAGGGCACTGGTAGATGAGTTGTCAGGCGAGAGCTTATTTTCTGACTCACAGACAGCCATGTTCTCACTCTGTCATCAATATGGTAGCAGAAGATGGAGAGTTAAGTGAGAACATTAATTCATTTATGGGGGTTGGTTACACACTCTCCAAATCCCAATGCTAGTGCTATCATGTTTGAAATTTTAAATATGCAAAATTGTAAAGGGAGACAACAGACCAACGTCAAATCTATAACATAAGGCAAAGTGAAAAAAAAATCTTCCCTTTTCTTATAATATGTCTAATCATACAATATCACTCTGGTTTCCCTACTTTTCTTTGGATCCTTGTCCAGTCTGGAATAATTTTATCTAGAACTAGGAATAGAAGACTGTAGGGATTATATGGTTATACCCACTGTATACCAACCTGTTCTACATAGAGTGGCTCATGTGGCACAGCTCATGCATTCTTCCTTAAGCCCTAGAGTTAATCACTTCAGGGCTTTCTTGAATGTATAGGTTTCCAACATAAAATCTTGACCTGAGTCTGCACAGCTTCCTCTCTGATGCTCTATTCTGAGAAGCAAGAAAAAGCGTTTTATTTTTTCCTGACATTAAAGTCTTATACTTCAGATGAGACAATGAAAAGGACTAGAAATTAAGTGTAGAGATTGTTGGTGGTAAAGAAGCAAAATACTCATATGGAGAATTCACCCTAAAATGCCTACATAAACCTGAAAAGCCGTCTTCTCAACCAGGGTTATCTCCATCCCTTTAGAAACAGACTAGTGCTGATAAAACATTAGAGAACAGACATAAAGGTGCAAGTGGGAGGTGGGGTTGGTCTGGAAAGGGCAGCAGATGAGATTTGTGAAAAGATAACATTCTAAACTAGTCCCGAGTGTAATTGAGAAACGGTCACATATTACTTAAAGAAGAAACTTCCGAAGAGCAGTCCTTTGGCTACTCATGTAGGATTGTCTCTCTGTGCCCAAGTTTGACAAGTGAAGTTCAAATCCAGAGTGCACCCGGGGCCTGGTGCCCTGGCAGAAACCAGACAAGAGGTAATGAAAGCTAGGAAGAGAAGCTTCCCCAGAACATGAAACCTGTGGCTGTGACAATGAGGATTTCCTCCTTCAGCATGCGAGGAAATAGACTTCTGTTATGTGACTCCATTGTTAGTGTTTTATTATGGCTTCCCAAATAGATTATTACAACATGTGGATTGTATTTTTTTCTCCCATTCAATCAGTTTTACCCCATAATGATAATATTAATAAGTCCCTCGATGATACAGATTAGCTTGGTTTTTTTCCTTTCTTTAATGCATTAAATTTCATTAGACTCTCGTAATGAAAAGCTGGGATGAAAATGAAGACTACTTACTGATATTCAGACAGTTGTCTCTAAGAAGAGGTTCCAGGTTCATTACTACTCCAAAATTCATCCCCCCTCCTTCATAGTCATTCCTAATTCTCTTCAAATTCAAATACGCTTTAAGGCCTGGGCAAGGTCAAGAGCTCCACAATCCTAAATCATCTGCTCTGCTACATGCTTGTGTGAAATGATTAGCCAGAGAGTGGGAAAGGGAGGGGGAAGACAGTGAGAGAGACAGAGAGAGAAAGAGACAGGGAGAAAGAGATACAGAAAGAGAGGCAGAGAGGGAGAGAGAGAACAAGGGAGAGAGATAGGGAGGGAGATGATTGAGACAGAGAGAAATGGAAAGAAACAGAGACAGAGAGAAACACAGAGATAGAGATAGGGAGGGAGAGAGACAGAGAGACAGGGAGAGAGAAAGACATAAAGGGAGAGAAAGATAGAGAGATAGAAAAGGACAGAGAAAGAGAGAGAGAGACACAAAGCGACAGAGAGACATCCAGAGAGATAGAAATAGAAAGGGATTTTTGAGAAAGAAAACCAAAGCTTTCCAGAATATCAGGGAGTCTTTGAAATTTACTTCTATGAAGGGGTTGAGTTTATTGATGGTTAGGGATGAAGAGAAGCAGTCATCACTGTGATTCTCTGGAGCATATGTGATCTCTCTTCTATTGAAACTATTCTTTCTGAGGAAGCGTTTTCCAAGTGATTATTCTAAAACACCAATTAAGAGCCTTATCAGCTATGGTAATGTCTCAGGTGTAATTTGGAACACGCAACTATTACAGCATCAGAACCATCAAGTAATCAGAAGCAGCCCTAGTACTGAAGTAGAAATAGCAGCAATTGGCATTTGAAACTGAAACCTGCAAACTCCTGTTCAGGTTGAATTGGAAGTTCAATTTCTGCCGTATAAATGAGAATCCTATTTCTGGAGATGCCTCCACCTTTACCAGCACAAAGGGACCAATGGTCTCAGGATCAACCCATACCCCATCTTCTTAGTCCTCATGCTTCTTACCCATGGAATGACTGCAGGCCTCTTGAATGTTCCAGAAAACTACAATTCTAGAGAGACTGTTTCTGTAATTTTTTGCCATTTTTATTGTATTTAATAGTAATTTACCACCCAGATTAGTTATTTACCTTACTAGAACAGAGAAGAGCTGCTCATGAGACTCCACTCAGAAATGGTAACATGCTCGCCTTTCCAGAGGATGTTAGTATGTCTGGATGGTTGAAGAAGACTTTAAAGAAAAGCAGCCTAGCCTTGAACTCAGAAAGGCAAACATATCAGGATATTTTCAGTGAATGTAAATAGGCTCCTCATAGCTATGGAACAACGTGCAATTTATAAAACATCTCATTTGTGAGCTTGTGTTTTCTTTCCTTTCCTCTTCTTTCCTAGCTTTCTTCATTTCTATCTTTCTCTTACTGTTTTCCTGTTTCCATTTACTTCCTTTTTATCCTCGTTCCCTTCCTTTTTTCTTGTACTGCTTTTCCATGGTCCTTCTCATGGCTTCCTTTCTGCAAACATTTAATGACTGCTTCGCACTGCGCCAAGAACTGTGTGCATTCAGAGCCAAAGAATTGTTAGTTTTAAAGAGTATGATGCTTGTGAGATTAACAAGAGTGATGCTAATATAGATTGATAGGGTCATCGTGATGCCTCAGGTGTTAACCAAGAAAGAATCTCTTAAACCCAAATACACTGCTTGGTGGGGATAGCTTGTGATTAGGAAAGAGTTTCTGTAGATAGGATCATGAGTTCCCTTTGAATGATAGACTTTAATTTAGATTATTGGCAAATAGGTAAAGCATATTCTAGAAAAGACCAACAAAAGCAAATAGTTGTGCATTTGTTTTCTTTTGGAGAAGTACAAATGCTTTAGCATGGGTGACACTGAAAGTGAGTGAGGTAGAAAAAAGGGACAGGTTGAAGGTTAGTGGCTAGGGTCATAAAGATGGTGTTAGAACCATGGCTGTGTATATCATTTTGAGAACCAGGATTTAATTCTGAGTATAGTAGAATGTTATGGAGAAAAAGTTATTGTATCACATGATAGTTAAAGTTCATTTAGATTTGTTGTTGTTGGTTGTTATTACTCTTTGGGTTCTTTGGGGGTCCCCACCACCCAACTCCCAAATAAATCACACTGAGTCTTATTATTTCTTATGAATTCCCAGTCTTAGCTTGGTTTGTTTCTAGCCAGCTTTTCTTAACTTAAATTACCCCATCTACCTTTTGCCTTTGGACTTTTATCTTTCTCTATTCTGTATACCTTTCTTTTCTTCTTACTCCATGGCTGATTGTGTAGATAGGTGACTGGGCCCTGGTGTCCTTTCTCCCTTTCTTGTCCCTCCTTCATCCTCTTAGCTTTCTCCTCCCATTTATTCTCTCTGCCTGCCAATCCAATGCTTACCTATATTTTCTTCTGCCTGGCTATTGGCCATTCAGCTCCTTACTAGACCAATCAGGTGTTTTAGACCAGCAGTGAATTACAGCTTTACAGAGTTAAACAAATGCATCTTAAAAGAATATGGCACATTTTGCATCATTAAACAAACATTCCACAGCATAAACAAATGTAACATATCTTTAATATTCTACAATATTCCCCCTTTTGTCTACATAAAAATGAAAGTTTTTTACTTTAAAATAGTAAAACTATATACAACAGTTATCAAGTAAGAATTAATTTACAATATTCAGTGCATTTGTGTCTGGAAAATTTATAGAAAATACTTGATTATCTCTCCTACCTTGGTGACTCCAAAGTTTTACATCTAATTCAATTTCTATCATAACTAACAAAAACTACAAATCTAATTATTTAGTCTTTAACTCAATCAAAGACCCCAGAAGTAATTAATACTACTTGAGTAAATAGAAAATGCATTTCAAGCAACTTCCAAAAGTCTCTAGACATCTGAGTGCCGGAACAGTCACCCAAAGTTTCTCTGCAATGTTGGGGCATTCTTGTTCAGCCTATAGGCCTGGAATATCCAGTAGATTTTTCAATGAAGCAAGAAATTTGAAGGGCTAACCCACCTTGTATTGTTAAAGTTCATCATTCACTTTTCTCTGTGCCCTGAAGAATGTTTGGCACTCTTCTGTGAAACAGGAGCCTTAAAGGACTGCCTTACCTTGTTTAGGCAAAGTTTAGCAGGAAAGTGACTGTGGGTCCTGTATTTCCAGTCTACACAGCACACACAAAGCAAAGCAGTTCCTTGCCCAAATGACTAATCTTGTCACAATAAAAGCAAACTCCAATGAAGTTTTTTTTGTGTGTGCCAATCATTCTTTTATGAAGTAAGTTGGTACTGCCAAAAGCAGATGTGTATCATTGTCATGAAAAATCTTAGGTTAACAAAAGATTTTAAATTCCATAGTCTATATGTATTTAAAGTTTTTGAAGACCATTTATCTGTCTAAAATACAGCTGTTTAACCTTGAAAACATAGCTAATGTGACTACATGTTTGATTATTATAGATTAACTACAACCTCATTTCTTATTTGTATATTATATTTTTAAATGAGCTGCATAAGCACAATAACCAAACAAGAGTAGAAATATACATTCAGCATAACAAAAGTAACTTTATATTTATATCAATATACCAAATTCCATGCCAGTGCAAAATATCTGAGATTAGTAGTTGTCTTTTTATTCTACATTTCTATATTCCCCTAAATGATAACAAACATCCATAACCCATCAAATAACCAAAAACCTCCCACAATCCAACTCCTGGGAATGTGAATATCATTTTCTTTAGACTGTTTCTTCTTGTCTCTGTGTGAAGGCATCTTTAGAGTTCCCTGAGAAAATATGAGATAATGAACAAATCCTGGGAAGATCACCTATAACCTTTGTTGATAGATATTACCTGTCAAGTTTCAGGAGTTTTCCCTTGGTCAGATCTGATCCATATTAACATGGCATGAATCCACAGCCTCTTGTTTCATATGGAAAAACAAAGGCAAAATTTCTTCCTCAAAGCAATTTTTACTTCTATTTAATAAATCTACATTTTTTGGCTTCTTTTTTAAAGTTAAGATATCTAGGTTGGTTCAAGATTGCAGTCCTGTTCACAATTCTATGTTTGTCAGCGGCTGTCATTTGTTCAACATCCAAAAAATTCAAACTCAACACAATAAAATACAGGATCCAGACTCTGTGTGTATTTCCCATCTCTATGGTTTATCCTTTTTCATTATTTTACATCTCTCTTTAAGGACTTTATATTTGTAAACTGTTTCTTTCTGTGACTGCCCCTTTCTTTCTTTCTTTCTTTCTTTCTTTCTTTCTTTCTTTCTTTCTTTCTTTCTTTCTTTCTTTCTTTCTTTCTTTCTTTTGCCTATGTATACACATTGTAAAACACACTGGAACCTGTTTAGAGGTAGTTCTTTTTTTTCTGTCTGGACCTCTGTTACTGCATATCTTTTAGTCTTTTTTGACCATGTGAGCAAACTTTAAACTGCTAAGCTACACCTGAGTCCTCACCCTGAGGCCACACACCTAGAAAGTGTGTGAACATTAAAACTCTAAATAACCCAATTAAAAAATGGGGTAGTGAACTAAACAGAGAATTCTCAACAGAAGAATTTCAAATGGCCAAAAGATACTTAAGGGAATGTTCAACTTCCTTAACTAACAGGGAAATGCAAATCAAAACAACTCTGAGATACCATCTTACACCTGTCAGAATGGCTAAGATCAAAACCACTAATGATAGCTTATGCTGGAGAGGATGTGGAATAAGGGGAACACTCATCCATTGCTGGTGGGAATGCAAACTTGTACAACCACTTTGGAGATCAGTGTGGTGGTTTCTCAGAAAATTGGGAATCAACCTACCTCAGGATCCTGCAATGCCACTCTTGGGCATATACCCAAAAATGCCCAATCATACTACAAAAGCATTTGTTCAACTATGTTCATAGCAGCATTATTTGTAATAACCAGAACCTGGAAACAACCTAGATGTCCCTCAAAGGAAGAATGGAAAAAAGAAAGTGTGGCACCTCTACACATTAGAGTACTACTCAGCGGTAAAAAACAATGACATCTTGAATTTTACATGCAAATGGATGGAAGTAGAAAACACTATCCCGAGTGAGATATCCAGACCCCAAAATATGAATATGGTATGTACTCACTCATTAGTGGATTCTAGCCATAAACAAAGGACACTGAGCCTATGGTTTGCAATCCTAGAGAAGCTAAGTAATAAGGTGAACCCAAACAAAACATATATAGATCCTCCTGGAAATTGGAAGCAGACAAGATCACCAGGCAAAAGTTGGGAGCATGGGGGTAGGGGTGAGGTGGGGAAAGGGGAGAGGGGGAAACAGAAGGGAGAAGGGGAGGGTTGGGGAGAGCTTGGGGGAGTGGGATGATTGAGATGGAGGAAGGACAGATATGGAAGCAGGGAAGAAGATATCTTAATTAAGGGAGGCATTGTGGGGTTGGCAAGAAGCTTGACTCTAGAGGGGGTCCCAAATGTCCACAGGGATGTCCCCAGCTAGGATCCTAGGAATTGGAGGAGAGGGTGCCTGAACTGGCCCTGTCCTGTAGTCAGACTGATGACTATCTTGAATATCACCATAGAACCTTTGTCTGGTGACAGATGCAGATAGAGACAGAGACCCACATGGGAGTACTGGACTGAGCACCCAAGGTCCAGTTGAAGAACAGAAGGAGGGAGAATATGATCAAGGAAGTCAGGACCATGAGAGGTTGATCCACCCACTGAGACAGTGTGCCTGAACTAATGGGTGCTCACAAAAGCCAGCTGGAATGCGACTGAAGGAGCATGGGATCAAACTGGACCCTCTGAATGTGGCTGACAATTGGGGCCAATGAAAATGGATTTATCTCTACTGCATGTACTGGCTTTTTGAGATCCTAGTCTATTTGGATGCATACCTTCCTAAGCCTGTATGGAGGGGGGAGGGCCTTGGACTGGAGGGGGAGGGAGAGGGGGGAGCAGGAGAGAAGTGGGAGGAGGGGAGGAAGTGGAAATTTTGATTCCTAGTATTAATAAAGTAAAAAAAAACTTGCAAACCAAATACAAACATATATAGAAAACATTGTCAATGTGACTAAATTTGCTTTATTTGGGATATGCTGTGTATAATGAATTATTGTGATTTTTGAATTTAATTCCATTCACGATTGTCTGAATGGAAGTAGCAAAATCCTTTGACAAAATCCAATATGACTTCATAATATAAATTCTAAAGAGTAGCACTAAGGGAACAAATTTCAACACAATACAGCTCTATATGAGAAACCCACAGTCAACATCATCCTAAATGGAGAAAAACGTGAAGCAATCTCATTGAAATCAGGAGCAAGATAGGGAAGTCCAGTGCCACCACTTCTTTTCAGTACTGTGGAATGAACTAGAGCAACAGCTCAAGAGAAGGAAACCAAAGGGATATAAATAGGAAGAGAAGTGAAACTATCTCTAATCAGATTTTTAAGTCTCTTTTCTGTTTTCCAAGACCAACTGAGCATTCCGGGTTTCATTGCATATCTCGGCTTCACCTGACCTAGATTCTCTGCTGCATGGAAAGCATTTCCTGAGTCAGCGTTTCCTAACGCCATGAAAACGGGACATGGATTATTCATGGGGCCTGTGTACTCCTCCAGGTGCAGCTGGGATTGCCCTGGACTGGGCCTATTTGCAATGTAAAGGCGTGGCAAGAAAATCCATTTTCTCTTTTTCAGATCTGATTTCATCTCCAGGCTTCTGCCGATGTTATGAAATTAGGCTGATAAAGTCAAAGTGAGGAAGAAGAATGTGGCTTCCGACAACTTTCCAGAAGGACTTTTTGGATGCTGATTTGTGAATTCTCTTGGAAAGAAATGATTTCAAGAGACTGCATACCTTATTATATGTCTAAAACAGTGAGGAGGGAGTTTTAAGCTAGCTAAATCTGGATTTGAGTTCTGTGAACATGGACATGACAGTCAGTTTCTCTGAAATACCATTCCGTTTTCTTGTGAAAGTGACAGCACTGGGAGGTGGGTTCATCTTTACTTCCCCTGTCCATGTGACATTGTGATTTGGCAGTGATTTCCACTGGGAGAGATCATACCTTCTTGCACTTTCTCCTTGGGTTCACGCATGTGACTTTTTAAAAAAAAATTTAATTAACATTTTTTAAAGTTTATCTTACATACCAACCACAGTTTCCCCTTCCTCTTCTCTCCTGCTGCCCTCAACTCCCATCTACTCCCCATCCCTATCCACTTCTCTTCTATTTCCTTTCAGAAAGGCCTCCCATGTTTGATGTTTGATGACCAAAGCATGGCACATCAAGTTGGTGTAAAGGTTGGGCAAGGTAATTGAGTATGGGGAACAGGTTCCCAAAAGTCAGTTAAGCACCACAGACAAATCCTGTTCTCACTGCTAGGAACCTGTGACCTTTAATAGCCAATGGAATACAATGTGTGAGGTAATCTGGGCGTGGGGACTGCATGAACTAGATCCTGATCTTACAGGTCATTACACAACTCTGTTCTTTGCATTTCTGCTACACAGTGGGAATTTCTTGAGGATTTTTTCCAACTCCTCCACCTGAGTCCCAAGGAAGCAACCGTGTGTCCATGTGTCTTAGTTTGCTTTCTTTTGTTGTGATGAAACATTACGACCAAAATGCTTCATTTGGTTGTCATGTTCTAATCACAAACCACCATGAAGGGAAGTCAGAGCAGGAACCAACAGGCAGGAACTGAAACAGAGACCATGGAGGAATATTGTTCATTGGCTTGCTTGCTCCCCTTGGCTTGCTCAGCCTGCTTTCTTAAACTTAGAGCCATTGACCCAGGGGTGACCCTACAGACAGTGGTCTGGACATTCCCACACCAATCATCAATCAAACAAAAATACCCCAGAGTATTGCCTGCAGGTCAGCCTGCAGGAGGCATTTTCTGCATTGAGATTCCTTCTTCTCTGATGACTCTAGCTTATGTCAAGTTTACAAAAAAAAAAAAACCCAAAAAACAAACAAACAAATAATCAGTCAAATTAAAAAACCTAACCAGCTCATTTGCTCAGTAAGTGACTCAAATACTAAAGTTCTGTGGCTCACACAGGGCTCCTAGTGGTCCTTTCTGATGACAGCCATTCTCTGCTGCATTTTGCTCTCTTTGTTTGTGGTCTGGTCCTGCTGAGATAGATGTTTATTTTTAAGTGTGAGGGGCTTTTTGCTTCTGAAATTGGATGATGAAAGACAATAATCTACATCTTGTTGGAACTTTCTCAAACACCGTGAAGAAAACAGCTGCTCTGGTCAGACTCACACTGAGAGGGCAAGAAGATTCCTTCTGGGTAACACTGGGAAGGAACTGAAGCTGTCAGCCAGCAGCCTCCGAGGAACTGAATCTTACCAACAACCATGTGATACTTTGAAAGCAGATGTGTCCCATGGAGTCTCGTGATGCCACTTTGAAACAATACACGGAAAGCCCCTTAACTCTATGAGGAAACTGAGAAAATGATGCTATCCTTTCCAACTAATGTATTTAGAGATTTCCTTAGAGGAATAACCAGTTGGTTGTGGTAAGCAGAATAATGGCACCCCAAAGATATTTACTTCCCCCAAATCCAGGAACCTGAGAATCTGTTAAATTGTATTGCAAGAGAGAATTTGTAGATGTGACTTGTGTATAGACAGTTTTCTCTGGTTATCCAATAGGATCTATCTAATCCTAAAAATCCTTAAAAATGCAGACTGTTTTCCTGCCAATCGAGAAGTAATTGTGTAGCTGAGGTGAGGAAGATGCATCTGAACCTTCACAGATAAGGACAGTGAAGATTGAGAAAAAGGCCTGAACCAATGAATGCATCCTCTACAAGGTGAAAAAGACTCACAGAGATTCTCCCCTAAATCCTTCCGATGGGGTATGCAGCCATGTGGACGTGTTAAATTCAGCCCAGGGGCTCCAGCTGGACTCTGACACTTATAACTTGAAGAAAGGAAATTTGTATTGTTTTAAATGCCAAATTGCTGGTATTTGGTTACAGAACCAAGAGAAAAATGGATGTAGGTTAACTTACAAGGTTTAATTAGTGTGGATTTTCTATAGTTTCTTTTCTTCCTTCATTTTTGAAACAAGGGCAATTCATTTGGTATAGCAGTCATTCATTTGTGAAGCTGATCGGGTTGAGAAAATCATTAAACCCGTAAAAAAGATGCCCGGTCAAAGTCAGCTGTCCTGAGATGGCTGTTACTGTTGTATGTTTTGACAGCATGGGATGGGGTGGCTGGTCCCCATTATCAGTGTTGCTATGAAACAGAGCATGCCTAGTCCAGGCAGAGCTTGGGCACAGCTAGCAGAGACCTTGTTAGAGGCACAGCATCTTGTTTCTGGTTGCTAGGAATCCCAAGGCTAGAATATCAAATGTTATTACGAAATGAGATTCATTTGTTCTCAACTTATATTTCCTGAAAAACTGACACAGTTTGTGGCATTTTTTTTCTATGGCTAAATAAAAGTGTCTGGGCATGAGAACTCTACTCAGCTATCTCATGGGCCATTGAAGGAAATAGGAATCTGTATATTCTTTTCTGTGTGATCTCAGTGGAAAGAATGAGTAGCAGAAGAAGATTCTGGGAGGTTGAAGAAACATACTTGCAGCTGTATAGAACCCCAGGGATGCTACAAAGAAATTTCATATGTGAACTATGAAATCAACAAAGGAAAACTTAGAGTAGGCAGTTACTATAGTTGAGAACTGGGATGTTCACAAAAGCTTACATTTTCAAACCTGAAGCACTGTGAGGAGGTGGTAGATCATTGAGAACAGACTCTTTATAGGTATTGGGGCATCCACCACCACCACCTTCTTTTCCTCCTCCTCCTCTTCCTCCTCCTCCTCCTCCTCCTCCTCCTCCTCCAATTCTCATTCTTTCCCCTTCTTCTTCTTCCAACTCATCCAAGCCCCAGCTCCTGCAAAGTCATCAGGACTTGGTTCCCAGCTGGTAGTGCAGTAGAGGTGGATTGAGGGCCTGGGTAGTTTCACAATTTAATGGGTTTTAGGAGGTGGGGCCTAGTTGAAGGAGCTGGGCTTTTGGGAGCTTGTCATTTAAGGTCTGTACCCTGACCTTGACCCTGACCCTTTCCCTTTTTTCTGTTTCCCTGCTTCCAAGAAGTGAGCTTTTTCTTGTCACACACCCCTGAGGAAGTGTTATTTTATATCACCTCAGGTACAAGGCATGCTGAGAGCCACTGAAATCCTGAACCATGCTATGAATATGAATTATTTACTTAGATTTAACTAAAATTTGAGCCTGCTCATCAACATCATCAAGCTTCTTCTACTTCCTTCTGCACTCACTATTCTCATCTCTACTCGTAAGATCTCCCATGGGTATGTGAGAAAAACTTCATCTCTGTCTTTCTATGCCTGGGTATTGTACTTAATACACTGTTCTCCATGTCCATTTTTTAAAAATTAAAATATTCATTTTAAAGTTCACTAGTATTACTGCAATGATATTTATATCTCAAGATTATTTATAGCAGCACAAACAAAATAAAAAGAAAAAACATGGAAAGATAAAAGAATCTAATTGTTTATTCATTTTATATATATACAATAATTATATATAAAAATATAATATATAAATATATAATAACAAAGTTATAATAAATTTAATTCTCAGGGTTATTCTTTTAAAATAGAAACTGAGTAAGTTTTTTTATTTTTTACATTCACTATATACTCATTTCATGCAAACATAATGTTTGAATTGAGAATATAATTTATTTAGTTCATAAAAGTGGCTAAAATGTCCTGTCAGGATGACTATGGTATTTTTGTTGTTCCCAAAAGACTTCAGAGGCTGCACTCTGTTCACACATTCATTTACTCAGAAAGCAAAACAAAACAAAACAAAAACCTGCAAAGAATTAAAAATAATCATTTCCTAATACAAGTAAATAAGTAAATATAGCTATCATGATGTTCTATCCTTACCTACTAATTACTTCTATGATGGGAAGACATGATTAAATAGTATTTATTGAGGATCACTGATGTTCTGGACCCTTTACTTGAATTCTCTTTTTGAATGTTCACAAGCAACCTGAAAACTATTCACTTCTTAGTGTGAGGATGGAAAAAATTAATCTTAACCTAGTATCAATACTCAAAAGGAACCTGCTCAAGTGGAGATACATAAGTATCTGAAACTTCTGTATGTTACTATATATTGTTTAACAGAAATAATAACAAAGGACATAATTATCAATGCAGAGTATCTGTGCCTCTTTGGGCTCACTGGAAATAGTCTCACACAGAGAACATCTGGCTGCATGGTGTAGAATATTTCACAGTGCCCAGAAGGCCAACCACATTAAAGGGTGGATAACTGATAATCCACAGTTAGGAGAGTGCCTTTAGAACACCTAATACTAGAATCAGTCTTGCTGAGGGCAAAAAGAGAAAAGGAGAAACACACAGTGTTCCACCTGTTTTTAATCTCTCTAAACCTTAGGCTTTCTTATTTGATGTTTTTCATTAACACAGTGAAAAACTGATGCAGGTAATAGTGAAAATGCCGGGGGTCATGTCACACATGTCTTCAAGAGAGGTCTGTGACAGGGTGAAGAGTATAGGATTAGCGATCTAGAAAATGGTGGTAGCTTTGTTAGGCCTGGCGTGTTACTCAACTCTCTGGATTTCTATTTCTTTCAACAGTACAGTAAATCACGCAATATCCTTTTTTCCTAGGCATGTAGGTCCAGTCAGTTCAAATGGAATATATTTTAAAATCATAAGGAAATTGAGAGATCTAATATTTACCATAAATTAAAACACTTTGTAAGTCTGCATCTGAATTTAAGGGGTTTTAATGAGAACCTTAAAATATAAGCTAAGCCAGGCAGTGAGGCAGGGCAATAACATAAGCACAAGCAAGCACACACAAACTCACAATGAATAAGCCAAACTGGCCAAAAAAACCTGTCAGCAGACCAAAAGCACAGTAACTAATGATGTAAACTCTTAGCCAATAACAACATGCCAGCAGTGACCACCAGTTTCAAAAGGACCAACCAAAAATGTTCCTGCGGCAGCTTAATTTCCCTAACCCCATAAAAACTCTGACCCTTTTACAATAAAGAGTTTTTACATTGGAATCTTTTGGAATCTGTATCATTGCCTCTGCATCTTCTCACCCCTGCTCTTCAGGAAATAGGGATTGCACAACAGGCTGCAGCAACAAGCCCACAACTACAACTGGCACCCAACATGGATGGACCTTTTCCTTTTGCTCACTTTTTGGATCTTCATTACCCTCTTTTGGGCTTTTTCTTTCTTTTTTGGTACCCTGGCTGCTGTGCCCATCCCAATTCTCCACTGGCATCTTGAGTTCATGCCCTTGGGCTGTTCTTTTCTTTTCTTTCCCATGTTTTTTCCTCCTAGTCAGGAACTCTCCATTGTGACTCAGTTCATCCTGGTACCTCTACATAAGGGCTGACCACCCAGGAGGTAGAGCCAATAAAGGACCCTCCAACAGGTCCTTTTAGCCTGGAGACAATGTGTGAGCATATGGCCATTGCCAAACAAACCGCGGAAGTCCTTCACTATAAGCAGCACACTTGGTCCGTGAACACTACTTTCCCTTTCCCATCTGCCCTTGTCCTCACATAGACTCCCTCATGGCCTGAGAACAAATGATGACTTTTGCCCAGGGCCACTCTCTGGGATTGTCTGAAGGCTCTCCTGCTTTACAGGGAATCCTGACCACTCTTTAGAGTGTGGACTGTTGGACTTTTTCTCCTAGTCTCTCTTCTTAACTAATCCAGTTATGTGACCATCAGTTAAGAGCCATCAGGGGTGGCCAGTCTCTTAATTCATGAGAAGGCTTTGGTCTGTCAGCTGTGGCAGAATCTCCTCTGCCATCTGGGATTGAAACGTTCTCCTCAGATGGTGGCTACTTCCACTAGCTTGACCCTTTCCTCTACACCCTGTCATGGGCAACCTTGTGCAAAAGATGTCCTCCCTTTCATTGGAGGCCCCTCTGCAGTATCCTGAATTCTCTACAGAATACAACTCAGCAGCCATAAAAGCCTTCCTGCTCCTAGTCCCCCAAGGTACCTTACCCCACGGAGTCTGTCTATATTTGGGAAAATATTCAGCCCTCTGCCCCTATGGGGACTGAAACTAGGCCTACAACAAAGTCACCTGTTCTAAATCTCCCTGTCAGCATGAGCTGCAATTGCCTCCTGCAATAGCTACCCTCCTACCAATCCTTTCACCTTCCCTGTCAACTTGGGTCCCAATGCCACCACTCAACCTTGGGTCCCTACTGCCTTGGGTGCTACCCCCCCAGGATGGCATATTTTAGTAATAGACATTAAAGACTGTTTTTCTCAATATTGTTGGTGCCACAAGATAAAGTTTGGGAGCCTAATGTATACAAACCTGCACAATGTTACCAGTGGTAAGTCTTACCACAGGGCATAAAAACAAGTCTTGTAATTTGTCAAATATATGTGCAACAAGCCCTAAAAAATATTCCTTATGACATATTCGGCAATCTGCTATGTGGATGATATCTTATTGGCCCAACCACACTGAAAAGGGGTTCAAAAAATTCTACCCCAAGTATTAGATATTTTAATGACTATCTATCTTCACATAGCCTCAGAAGAAATACAATGGATGCCCCCTTTTTCTTTCTTGGGGTACCAGATTAGTCAGACTATAAGTCCACTCAATGCCTTCACTGAGGTGTGCCCAAGGTTTTTCTTTTGCTAAATTGCAGGAATTATATGGCAGTGTTAATTAAATCAAGTAATTTCTTCCTATTCCTGATGAAGAAATGAAAGGTTTGTTTTCTGTACTGGAAGCCTATCTCCCTTCTCCAACTTCTGATGTTGTAACCTTGACAGAGGAAGCTACGGGGTGTTGACAAAGGCTAGCCAGCTTGTTTACTCTACCTTCCTAGAATGGTATGATGCAAATGCTCCTTTAATGATACTTGTGCTATGGATAAAAAACAGAGTCCTGGGTAAACTCTGGCAATCTGGTTCCCTGATGTGGATACATTAATCTCATTCAAAATTAGGGAGCCTGACCTCTAAATTTGATATAGCCTTCATTATTGCCCATAAGGCATGAATGACTATGGGGAAAATACTGGGATGGGAGCTAGACAAAATATACTCCCCTTCTTCATTTAAGATACTCAATCCTTATGGACAGACTGTCTCAATTTTCAACAATGACTACAGGTTTTCCTGGCATACTGGATAATCATTTCAATCAGGACAGATGACTTTCTGCCTTGCCCCTTTTAGAATTAAAGATTAAAATTTTGCCACACCATCAAAAGATGCCATCCCCCAGGCCACTATAGCCTTTATATGTAGGAGGTTCTTCTGTATTTGTGTTGCTTTCATTGGTGAATAAAGAAACTGCCTTGGCTTTTTGATAGGGCAAAACTTAGATAGGCAGGGAAGACAAAACAGAATTCTGGGAGGAAGAAGGCAGAGACAGAGAGAGCCACCATGGAGTCGCCAGAGTCAGACATGCTGAATCTTTCCTGGTAAGCCATGACCTCATGGTAAACAGAGATTTATAGAAATGGGTCAGATCAAGATGTGAGAGTTGGCCAAGAAGAGGCTAGATATAATGGGCCAGGCAGTAATTTAATTAACACAATTTCTGTGTGATTATTTTGGGGGCATGCTCACCTCATACTACAGAAAAGCAGGCCCGCTCCTCTTACTACAGATTGGTGCTCCCATGTGGTCTACTAACTCCACATAAAACCGAAGGGTGCTTAAAAAGAAATTCTATACCAAAAAAAAAATTACAGAGTTTAACACAAATTTTTGCTGTTTGTTGGTGGTGTGCTACAGAGAGAATTTCCTCACTCAGCAGCCGCAACAGTAAAAAGGCCATGGCGGTTTTAAAATGACGGCTTTCTGGGGTCTGCTGCCAGTGCCATCTCTGGCTCCTGCTGGAGACAGAGCATTTGGACGGGGTTTGTGACTAAAGTGGTATGGCTTGCTTGATGGCAATGTGGACTGTTGCGTGCCTAGAACTAAGCTCAGCTCAGGGGCACCAAATGGCTCTGAAACAGGAGCAGTTCCGCCATGCTGAATTGTGCTGATCTCAGGCAGGAACTATCATAATTTTCATAATAACAGCACAGTTATGGTTTAGACTGGGCAGGAAACAGGTGGTACCATATTACTCTACATGGCACAACTTAAGTTTTTAACAAGCGCTTAGCATTTTAAGAATTGCTCCTGGATAGTAAAAAATTACAGATTCACAATAGGACAGATTCAGACATAAAAGACCTCTAAATGGGTCACACTTTTGAATAAAGGTATGTAGTAGGCTTAAAAGAGAAAAGAAATAAAGAGTATAGAGAGATGCTTAAAAAAAGGGCAAATTCTTTAAAGAGACAGAGTACAGATAGTCATAGATTAAAAAAAAGCCATGTAAAAATGGAAAATTCACAGAGAGTCTGGATTCTATATATTATGTTTTCTTTAAATTTTTTGACTGTGAAGGAGCTAAATACAGAGAGACATTTCATTGTGTGGTCTGCTAAGCTAAACCAGCATATATGTTCTAAAGGTATCTTGACTTCAAAATTTGGGTCTAATGATATGATGCTTTGGAAAAGAGGTTCTTCTTTTGTTTTCACAGAGGATGAGACCCTGTGGATTCCTTCTAGACCAATATGGTATGATAGACCATGCCCTCCTGAAAGGTCACCGTGAACACCTTCAGAAAATTACTTCACTCAACAGCTGACTGAGATGAACCTGGCACACAGGATACACCATAAAGGCCTGATTAACAGCCCCCCATACAACAGGAAGAAGTTTGGAGAGAAAAAACTATACCCATATTCTCAAATATTGTTTATAATTTTTTTACATTTAAAGGGGGATATGATATAGATCTGAATAATTTACATTGGTATAAATTTTGCTTTATTGATATAAATTTAAGGTCAATTTTGTTATATGTATATGTATTTCTGATCTTGACTAAGGTAATGTGATTGTGTAGTTCATTTAAAAATGTAATGTATAATTAGGAAATAGAGGTTGTTAATGAATAATCATCAATAATAGTCAAGCTTTTCTTTAGGTCCCCATAAGATTATCAGCGCCTACAACCAGCCGGAAGTAGCCTGGAATACTATGCCCACATTCTCAAAAAATTGAATAAGTATATTTTCCTTTGTTTTAAAAAAAAAAAAAGAGGGGAAATGGTGCGGGAGAATTGTCTGTATTCTGTCAATCATGATTTAAATAAACGGTGATTGGCCATTAGCCAGGCAGGAAGTATAGGCGGGTCAACCAGACAGGAAGTAGAAGCGGGGCGATGAGAACAGGAGAATGCTGGGAAGGAGGAAGCCCATTCCTCCCACTCCTGCCCAGACCACCGAAGAAGCAGGATGTGACCTGCCCCGCTGAGAAAGGCACTGAGCCATGTGGCTAACATAGATAAGAATAATGGGCTATATAAGTTATAAGAGCTAATACAAAGCCTGAGCTAATGGGCCAAAGTGTTTATAACCTAATATAGATTCTCTGTGTGATTTTCTCTGGGAATAAATGTCTGGGGGAACTGGGCAGGACAAAAACCCCAACAAGCAGGCCCTCATGTTACAGGATAGGGTTCACCATCAGCAATTTTATTTGTCCCCTCAAAATTTGCATAAACTTTTACCTGGTTTACCTTACCCAGATGTAAACATTTAATCCAAACCTATACAACTTAACTCCACATGAGTCAAACCACTGGATTTGTCTACCACATTCTTTGGCCAAGTATGGGTTCACATAAAATTCCTACTAGGCCCTTCTAAACTTGTAATATGGTGCCTTACGTGAGGAGTGGTGGTGGCTCTAATATTTCTGCTTAAGTGTCTTCTATAGCTAAGATCCTGAAATCAGCAGGCGAATAAGACAACATTCTGGGTGTTAATGGCTATGGAGCATGCTGAACCAAAACCTCCAAGAGAAATGGTACATGCTTGGCTAACACAAATACAGAAAGGCATTTAAAGCTGTAATTCTTCTAAAAGTCTTCCCTTGCTTCTGAATTCTTGGGACCTTCTGGGGACCCAACACTTTGAGGAATGTAGTCAAATATGGATAAGATCCTGTCTGGCAGGCCATCCTAAGACAGGCGCAGTGAAAAAAAATTCTGAAGCGTTCCCAAGGCAGGGTTATAAAATTCCATAACTCCTACTAGGTTGGCCAATAAAAAAAAAATAAAAAGGGTAAGATGAGGCAGGGCAATGGCACAAGCACAAGCAAACTCATGCAAACTCACAATGAATAAGCAAAATTGACCCAAACAACCTGTCAGTGAACCAAATGTTTGGTAACTAATGATGCACATGCCTAGCCAATCACAACACACCAGCAGCTACTGTCAGCTTCAAAAGGACCAACTAAAAATGTTCCTGTAGCAGCTTAATTTCCCCAACCCCATAAAATACCCTGACCTTTTTATAATAAAGTGCGTTTACATTGGAATCTTTTGGAGCCTGTGTTGTTGCCTTCATGTCTCCTCACCCCCTGCTCCCTGGGAAACAGGGAATCACAACAACAGGCAGCAGCAACAAGTCTGCAACAACTACAAGGCAGGTCCAGAAGATACCTGAGAAACTCTGGTGGACTATGCTAAAAACGCTATGTCATTTTCTCCAGTGCTGAATGTGGCTTTGTGAGGGCACTTAGAATAGGGACATATCAGAAAAAGGCTGGGGAAGGGATGTGATTTCTTAATGATTTTGTCTATCTTCCACATCCCTTTAAAAGTGTCAAAGAAAGAAGAGCCACAAAGACCACCAATAAGCATGTTTGAAACACCTCTTTGATAGCTGACCAGATATCCTTGTTAGAAAAAGCAGTTGGTAATTTTTGATAGCTAAAGATTTTTTGTCAACAGTCATCCCAGGAGCAACTTTTCTGCACATATCCCTAGCTCTGCCAAAGGCTTGTGGCTTCCCATTAGCTCTCTGTCTGCTACCTCATTGGATAGTGCATCAAAAAGTGTTTCCTCTTTCCCAATAGTTGTAAATGTGATCTTGCTTATCCTTCAAATTTCTGTATGTTCTACTTCTTCTTTTAGTGCACTTTATACTACTCCCATTAAACTTACCATTTACTTTTGATCACCAGGTGAATCTATTCTAGACTACCTGAAGGTAGTCTGTTTCTGATTGGTTGTTTTGTGCTCCAGAATGCTAAACTTGCTTCCTATTATGTAATAATTTTTCAATGGATGTTTATAGACCCAGAACAAACAGGGAATTTAAAAAAACAGACAGAAACTATATCTACTTTGAAAACAAAGTGCATGTCCACTGTTTGTTGTCCAGACTGTCATTTCTCATAGAGGAGTGCTGAAGTGGTGAACACATTCTCATCAACCTTTCTTTCTGAGCTAACATCATCCCAGGCTTTATGTCTATTCTTCTCATCCTTTTATCAGTGTGAAAGTTGCCTTCTATTGAAGATTGTTGGGCTAGGCTCTGTTGAGATCTATGGAATTTTTGTCTCATTGAACTATGATTATAAATCTTTAAATAGATACCTGTTAGAGTCCTACATCACACTAAATGAAAGTTGAGCTTTGATAGGTTAGAGGATTGTTGTAGCTTGTTTAGCTAGATACGGTTATTGTCAGTCTTCAAAGTCAGACTTGACTGCCTTCTAAGTCCCTTTTAATCAATTCACCAATTTACAGTAGATGGATACTACTTTTATGACTATGGTGAATATGACAGAATCATTACACAGAGATCATGATTTTAGTCTGACAGAACTAAATTCCATTTTGACTTCTTTGGTATCTGATTTCTGAGATCCTTGACATCTGACTTATCTTCATAAACATGTTTTTCCTTTTAAAAAAGTGTGGTGAGGGGAAAGTTCTCACTTGTGAGTAGTCAATAAAACAATGTGTTTGAAAGAGTTTGACCACTAGCTGTTGAAGTTATTCAGCAAATAAGTCATTTTTCCCTTTCTGTTTTTTCACTTTCTGCCCTAGGTTTTGTGAAGTGTGGTGGCCATCAAGCTTGCTTCCTGGTGTGCTTAGGAACCCTGATTTTACTCCTAAGTCAGTCTAGCTAGTCATACAGTGTGTCGTATGATCATGTCCTGATGGCAGAGGCAGTCTGTGGCCACTTTGATGGTCTCTTTGTACTGGAAATGTGATGTTTTCTCTTCTGCTTGAACTTCTTAGTGGATTGGCCCAGGGATATATTGAATGTCCTCATGATGGTACATGAGACTTTGATGGTCTGACCTAGCTGCTTCAGTGTCTTCTTATCCTTGCCTAGCCTTTTGCTCTGTGTGCTGTGAGGACCATTTTATAGCTTTGCTTTCTTGGATTATTTGTTCCATGGCTCCTGTGCTTTTGCATGACCTCATTGTGTCTTGGAACTTTGGATTTCTCCTTTGTTTCTCTGACTGAGATACCTTTCTAGGTGAAGAGAAACTTCCACTTTAGCGGATGATATAGGGACAAGACTCAAGACTTTGTTACTTGTCAGGAGATTCACATCTTCTGTCACCCATCATTCTCTCTCTCTCTCTCTCTCTCTCTCTCTCTCTCTCTCTCTCTCTATCATATATATTTACCAATCTATCATCTATTGATCTCATCTATCAATCATCTATCTATAATCTATCTATCATCTATCTATAATCTCTATCTATAATCTATCTATATCTATCTTCTTTATCTAATCTATATATCATCTGTACATTATCTATATATCTTTCTCTCTCTTCTTCTACTTCTCTCCCTTTCTTTCTCATTGTAAACCCCCATGTATCTAAAACTTGGAATCCAATCTAGACTAATGACAATCAAAGAGCAGTGGCACAAGAGTAACAATACTCTTATTTTATGACAGAACAAAGGCAACAACAGTGGCTTTAAGACCAGATCCTGAGTCCAAATTGTGCCTCCCTCAAGTTCTTAGTTGTGTAATTTTAGCCAAGCTCCTTTATTTCCCTTTACTCTTGTTCCTCCCCTGTAAAATGGAGATAATGATAAGGCTTACCTAAGTGGGTACTTATAACTTTAGATAAAAATAGACTAGTGAAGCCAAAGCCTTGCATGAAGTAGGTGCTAGGAAAATATTAAATATCCCATTATGGTACTATTATCATTACCAACAGCAATAATAATAGCAATAGTACTTAAATGTTTTGACCATCTCCCTTTGACTTTTACATTTTTGGCTTTGACACTGAACACGGATATGAATTTTCTGACACATCAGAAGTCATTGTTATAGGCTGTCCTAGTTTTGCTTCTGTTACTATGATAACATATTCCAAAGAAAAGAGACTTGAGGAGGAAAGGGTTTATTTGACTGACACTTCCATATTGAAGTCCATTATCAAGAAGAGTCAGGGCATGAACTCAAGCATGAAACTGGAGGCAGAAACTAAAGAAGAGATCACAGAGAAACATACCGTGTTAGCTTGCTCTCCAAGGCTCATTTAGCTCACTTTTTTATACAGCTCAGGACCATCTGCTCAGGCGTGATCTCCCACATTAAAAATGCCCACAGACATGCCCACAAGTCATTATGAGAGAGAAGATTTTTCAATATAGTTTCCTGCTTCTATAATGTCTTTAGTTTGTGTCAAGTGGAAAACGCAAACCAACACATGGACTTAAATCTTATATTTTTATGTAGCAGAGCACTGCCAAACTTTATGCAAATATTTCAGTCTTCATATATGCCTCTGCTACACATTAAATACTTTCTAGACCATTTTGTCCTCAGATCAATTTGGTGTCCCTGGATTCTAACTGGGCAATAACTTGGTACCAAGTATGTATTCACTAAACATTTTCTGGATGAATGAACAAACACTTGGTAACCCCAAGGATACTGCAGTGAAAAAGCAAGCCCAACAGGGGAGTCATTGATTTCTCAAGCATTTCAGTGCTTTCCCTGGGTTGTTTACATGGGCCCATTGAAGAGTACGACAATCAACATACACACATTTGCACTGATGATCCCTGCATCCTTGACAATTTCAAGAGATTTGCAATCAATGCACTTCACTGCTGCAGTGTCCCTGGTTCCCACATTTGGCTCAGTAGATGGAGCTTATCCAGAGATGTGATCCCAATCAGTGCTATTGTGTTTCCCCAAAAGAACAGGGTCCTGTGAGTCAGGAGGATGTAAAACAGTTCTCCAGATTGAGTCAGCCATGTCCCAAGGAGACCCTGGGTGCTGCTGCTCTGTGTGTTTCTTTTGGATGTAACACACTAGGTGTTTTTGTTTGCTCCTCTGTGAGTGAGTAACCAAATGTAGAGATTCCTTTGAACTGAAGATGCAGACCCTGCATATTCCAGCCTTTGTCTATACATCATTTCAGTTTCTTGTTAATCATTGTCTAAATCATAACATCCTAATTATTTAACAGGGTGTTCAAGTTTCATCACAAATTGATTCCATTATGATTCTGGTTTTATATCCTCCTTTGCCAGGCAGTCCAAACTCAATATGATTAGTTATCCAACCGCTTCTTATAAAATGGGCCCGGTGGTAACTCTCACAGTACTATAATCCTTTTTAAATAATTCAAAATAAAACAAAAGTAAAATGACTATGAGTATCCTAGTTAAATGATAGAGGGTTCTAAGGATGGCACAAGGCTGCATAATCAGAGAGGTGTTCATGAAGTCAGTAGATCCTTCAGAAGCTCTTTACAAGTTTGTTGAATCCAAGCACTACTCTGTCACTAGTAAGGGTCAAGATAGAGTAGACATGAAATAACTATTTAGACAATACACCAGTAAATGAAAACACTAAAACTAACAATGGACAATTTAACTTGTACATAATCTTATAACTAATATCTTCTTCCCACTCTTATGTAGAATTTCAGAAGAGCATACACACCATATTTAGAAGCAATATTGATGGGATTACACATGAAGGAGTACCTTACAGTTTAAAGTTCTATTCTGCTCAAAATCACAATGAATTGTACATAAATCTATGAATGCAGGGAAAAACTATCTTTGTCTTTATTTCATTAGAAACTAAGACAATAGAGCAGCTGAAGGTAATGTGTCTGCTAAGTGACAGAGGAAGAGAAACTACTTTGGATTTCTGGACTGAAGTCTGAGGTCTATTTTCCTTTTCTTCCTTGTTCTCATCTTCTCTTGAACTTTGGATCAAACCAGTGTCTTGCTCATTCTAGGCAAGTACTCTACCACTGAGCTAAATAACTAGCCTACTTTGCCTTGAATTGTTAACTTTACCCTCTCAGTTCTTCAGAATGCTGAGATGTCAACTGTGTATCATTAAGTTTGCCTTTCATGCTGTTTTTTTCTACATCTTCTCCCTCTCCTCCTCCTCCTCCTCTATTTACTCTTTTTCCTCTTTCTTTTAGACCACCTATCATGTAGTTCCAGCCAGACCTTGAACTATCTATCTATATAGCTCAGGATGACCTTAAATTTCTGATCTTACTTGCCTCCCACCACCCCACCAAAGTTCTGGGGTTACAGTCTTAGAACATCACACCAATTTATGCAGTATTGGAGATCAAATCCCCATGGGCTCTTGATATTAACTTAGCATGCTACCAACTGAGTTATAGTACCTCTTCACTATGGATAAGTGAAGAGTAGACATATAATGGTTTCAATGTTACAGGAATACATGATACAAATGAACAAATACTCTATTAGCTAAAACACTAACAGTGGGAGTGAATGTTTCTCTGATGTCTTTGCCTGCTCTTGAGACTCATTCCTTCCTTTTGGGTTGCCTTGCCAGCCTCTATGTGAAGGATTTTGACTTGTCTTATTGTATCTTGTTTTGTCCTGATTGACTGTTATCTCTTGGAGGTTTGCTCTTTTCTGAAGAGAATATGTGGGGAGGGGGGTCTCAGGAAGAGAAGAGGTTGGGGCAGCAGGAAGGAGTGGAGGGAAAGGAAACTGTGGTCAGGGTATGTTGTATGAGAGAAGAAAGCGTTTTTCGTTTTCAATAAAAATTTAAAATCACTAAATGACTACTTGTTGACAGAAGTTTTTGTTCTTCCTGGTCTACAGCTGTTCAGTCCCAAAGAAACACACTGGGGCCTACATTAATTATAAACTGATTAGCCTATTAGCTCAGGCTTTCTTATTAACTAATTACATCTTACATTAATCCATATTTCTTGTCTGCATTAGCCACGTGGCTTGGTACCTTTTATTAGTGAGGCTTTCTCATTTTGCATCCCCTGTGTCTGGGTGATGACTATAGACTGAGCCTTTCCTCTTCCCAGAATTCTCCTGTTCTGGTCACCCTGTCTATACTTCCTGCCTGTCTACTGGCCAATCAGCATTTTGTTAAACCAGTTCAACTGACAAATCTTTACAGAGTACAAGACCATTGTCCCATAGCACTCCCCCCTTTTTTTTCAAAACAAGAACTCTGAATCTAATTTCCTTTGTTTAGCTTTTTTCCTGACCATTATCCATAACAACTTGTAACCAACACTCTAAATAAAGACAAACATCCATAATCCAGTTTTTGGGATGTGGGTGTAGTTTTCTAGAATACTTCCTGATAATTGGGGCACTGATAATCTTATGGAGACCTAAAGAAAATTTAGGATTATGGTCAACTCTTGACTGGAATATTCTGTGAGACTTGATCATCTCAGCCAGCAGTTTTGAGGCTGTTCTGGACTTAGAACTCAGAGGGAACTCCAGCAGAGGTCCTCTGAAATGTTTGATCATCTGGGCCATCTGCTTCTATCAGAGATTTTTCAGGGGGCATTCTTTGGATGAACCTGATTTTTTTTAACCCAGAATGAATCCACAGCCTCTCATTTTCTGTGGAAACAAAAGCAAAACCTCTTCTCCAAAGTAACATATATTTTGGCTTAAATTTTGTAGTCAAGGCATTTTCAAAATATATATGTTGGATTAATTCAGCAGCATTTATAATCAAATGTCTTTTAGCAGCTATTGTTCCTTAGCTGTCAAACAATTGAAAGACAACACAATAATATACAGTGTCCAGACTCTGTGTAGTTTACATCTTTACATGACTTTATTTTAAACTCTATTTCTTTTATTTTTATTTTTAAGTTTTTTTTGTGACATGGTTTCTCTGTGTATCTTTGGCTGTCCTGAAAATCACTTTGTAGACCAGGCTGTCCTTGAACTCACAGAGCTCTACCTCCCTCTTCCTCCCAAATGCTGGGATTAAAGGTATGTGCCACCACACCCAACTACTTTCTTTCTTTCTTTCTTTCTTTCTTTCTTTCTTTCTTTCTTTCTTTCTTTCTTTCTTTCTTTCTGTCTGTCTGTCTTATTTTTAAGGGGTTTATCCTTTTGCTTTTCTCTCCCAAGCCTACATATATTTTTAAACACAATGTAAATCATTTAGAGGTTTCTTTTCATCTGAACTTATCTTTATTGTATATCTCTTTTTCTGACCACATTAGTCTTTAATTTGCCAAGTGATATGGCTAGGACTAAAGCCATGGCTTTGATGACTGGATCCACCTCATTCCTTAGCTTTCTGAGAGTCTAACTTCATGGCAGAGGTACTGGTGGGAACTATGTTTATTGCCACAACTCTATGGAGTTTCAAGGTCCCTGCCACCACCAAGAAGCATGTTGTCAGCTATTCATAAACACCAACTAGGTGTTTGGTGGTGGGACCTCTTAAAAGAGCTGCAAGGTTTTTGCAGCTAAAGCTGAGTCAGAAAGACTCTCTTAAATGAGACATGCTTATCTCTAGCAAATGGAGCCCACTTGAGAAAATGCTGCTACCAAGAAGCCATGCTTAACTCTGTTCTTGTGTGTCTAGAATTACTTCCTAAGCTCTCTCAGGTTTTATGTGGATGTAGTTGTCCACATTGGTGCCATTTGTTAACAGAGATTTTCCCACCTGGTCCTGTAGCCATTCAGTCCCAAAGAAACACACAGAGGCTTACATTAATTGTAAACTAGTTGGCCTATTAGCTCAGACTTTCTTATTAACTAATTCTTACATCTTATATTAACCTATAATTCTTGTCTGTGTTAGCCACATGGCTTGGTACCTATTATCAGTGAGACATTCTCATCTTGCATCCTCTGCTTCTCAGTGATGACTGCACACTGAGCCTTTCCTCTTCCCAGAATTCTCCTGTTCTGGTCACCCTGCCTATACTTCCTGCCTGTCTACTGGCCAATCAGCATTTTGTTAAACCAGTACAAGTGACAAATATTTACAGAGTACAAGACCATTGTCCCACAACAACTACTTCTTTTCTTTAAAAGTAATTCTCTATCTAAAGAAAATCACAAGATGAGATTTGAACAAGGAACCACTGATGAGTAAGCCCAGCAGGCAGAGGAATCTGTCATCCAGGACTATCTGCACATTCACATAGGGGCAACTTTCAGTTGATGAGATGAAACCTTTAAGATAAGATTTAAAGAATGTGTGATACCATGCACATCAAGGATTAGGAAGCCATTTACATTTTGAATGAGGGACTCAAAGACCATCACTCAAGATTAGACAGTAAAACACATAGCTTGGTCTTCCTAGGACTCAGTGTCTCAAAATGGCTCAAAGTAGAGTTCATTCCTAATATCTCTAGGAGAAATATTAATTCCCTTGTAGCAGAAAGCTTCCTAGCTTTCTATTGCAACTCTGATCATTATACATAAAACTTAACGATATGATATTTCTACTACTGATTAATAATATGAAGTTAAACAAAACATCCTTATGATGGTGAATTTTGATTATCAACTTAAGGAGAGCTGGAATGACTGGGGACACACACCTTTGGATGGGTCTGTGGGAACATTTTCAGGAGAATTAACTGAGAGGAGAACCCTAGTCCTAAGAATGAGCAATGGTCACTGGGTGACCTCAGTGTAAAGATATTAAGAGAAAAAGAGCATTGCTTGCCTGTCTGGGATTCTCCTAAATAAATGTATCTATTGCTAATGCTATTGCTACTCCCATCTTTCTTTGACATCAGATTCCATCTCCAGGCTGGTTTCATACCAGAGACTCTCTAGGGATCTTTCAGGCCTTCAGATGTCTCAGCTGACACATCTGACATGATGAATTGAACAGATACCAAGTTCTCTGCCTTTCCACTTCCATTGCTAAATTGCTCAGTCCCTATCATTTGAGCAAACTGTTTATAATATATATTCATTCTATCAATTCTGTTCCTCTAGAGAATTTTGCTTAATAAAGTCATAATAAAAATAAACCATTAAGTTATTTGGTAATTTTAATTCCAAATATGTGTTTATTTAGTATACTAATTAGTGAACTAATTTTATTCAATATATCATGTAATTAAAATTATTATGAACAGTTAATTTAATAAAATTTATATATTAACTAATAATTATATTAATAATTTATATAGTAATAAGAAATAAAATTAAAAGTAATAGATAAATAAATAAAATTAAAAGTAATATATTAACATTTATCAACCATCCTATACATGAACATCCTACATCTTCTTGACTGACCTAAGGTTTCTGTTTAAGAGTTTGTATTCAAGATTACTAAGTGAACAGATGTAGAAAATGAAACTTTTTAGTGCTACAGTCATTGTTTTTAGATATCTAAAGTTTATTCATGTCCATTGAAGAATGAGAAGTTCACAAACTGATTCAGCCATTGTATGAGTACATTCAGGAACAATGGGCCAATTTTCTCATAAAACTGGTTCCAGTTAGGAAATGTATGAATCTACTTTTCCATGAATTTTCTCTTTTTCAATAGCATAGTCTATATCAGTATAACATATTGATTTTAGACCTCCAATATAAGTGTCTGCATTCATTAAGTCATTAATTAATCCCCAAATTATCCTTTTAGTTGTTGGCCAGGGTTGTCCAAAAGCATTCCCAAACCCAGCTTATTGTTGTTGCAAAGATGGTTGCAAGGTATGATTGGGCATCATTTGGATATATTCCCAAGAGTGGTATTGCTGGATCCTGAGGTAAATTGATTCCTAATTTCCTGAGTAACCGCCACACTGATTTCCAAAGTGGTTGCACAAGTTTGCATTCCCACCAGAAATGGATGAGTGTTCCCCTTACTCCACATCCTGTCCAGCATAGGCTATCATTGGTGTTTTTGATTTTAGCCATTCTGACAGTTGTAAGATGGTATCTCAAAGTTGTTTTGATTTACATTTCCCTGATTGCTAAGGAAGTTGAACATGACCTTAAGTATCTTTTGGCCATTTGAACTTCTTCTGTTGAGAATTCTCAGTTCAGATCATTACCCCATTTTTTAATTGCGTAATTTTGCATTTTAATGTCTAGTTTCTTGAGTTCTTTGTATATTTTGGATATCAGACCTTTGTCTGATGTGGGGTTAGTGAAGATCTTCTTCCACTCAGTAGGATGCCTTTTTGTCTTAATGACAGTGTCCTTTGCTTTATAGAAGCTTCTCAGTTTCAGGATGTCCCATTTATTCATTGTTGCTCTTATTGTCTATGCCACTGGGGTTTTACATAGGAAGTGGTCTCCTGTGCCCATGTATTGCAGGCTACTTCCCACTTTCTCTTCTATCAGGTTAACCCAATCATACTACAAAAGCATTTGTGCAACTATGTTCATAGCAGCATTGTTTGTAATAGCCAGAACCTGGAAACAACTGAGGTGCCCCTCAATGGAAGAATGGATCAAGAAAGTGTGGAATATATACACATTAGAGTACTACTCAGTGGTAAAAAACAATGACATCTTGAATTTTACATGCAAATGGATGGAAATAGAAAATGCTATCCTGAGTTAGGTAACCCAAACCCAAAAAGACGATTATGGTATGTACTCACTCATTAGTGGACCCTAGCCATAAAGCAAAGGACACTAAGCTTATAGTTCACAAGCCCAGAGAAGCAAGGCAAACCCAAAAAAAAAATCATATATAGATCCTCTTGGAAATTGGAAGCAAACAAGATTGCCAGGCAAAAGTTGGGAATACGGGGGCGGGAATAGAGGTGAGGGTAAGGGGAGTGGGGGAAGGGGAGAGGGGGAAGGAGAAGGGAGAAGGGAAGGACTGGGGAGAGCTTGGGGGAGTGGGAGGGTGGAGATGGAGGAAAGGTGGATATTGGAGAAGGGAATAAGATATCTACATTATTGGAGTCATTTTAAGACTGGCAAGATACTTGGCTCTAGAGGAGATCCCAGGTGTCCACAGGGATGTTCCCAGCTAGGTCCTTGTGCAGCAGAGGAGAGGGTGCCGGAACTAGCATTGTCCCATAGTCACACTGATGAATATTTTGATCACCACCATAGAAATTTCGTCCAATGGATGGAGATAGAGACAGAGACCCACATTCACATCAGAGCAATGTATTGAGCTCCCAAGGTCCAGTCTAAGAGCAGAATGTGGGAGAAGATGAGCAAGGAAGTTAGGACCGTGAGGGGCTGGAACACCCACTGAGACAGTGTGCCTGATCTAATGGAAGCTCACCAAATCCAGCTGGACTGGGACTGAACGAGCATATGATCAAACTGGACTCTCTAAATGTGGCTGCCAATGGGTGCAGGCTGAGAAGCCATCAACAATGACACTAGGACCTATCTCTTCTGATGTATTATCTTTTTGGGAACCTTGTCTATTTGGATGCACACCTTCCTAGGCCGGGATGGAGGGGGGAGGGCCTTGGACCTCCCACAGGGCAGGGCACCAGGCCCTCTTTTAAAGAAGCAGAGGAAGTTGGCAGATGGAGAACCCACAAACAATGACACCAGGACCTATCTCTTCTGCATGTATTAACTTTTTGAGAACCGAGTCTTTTTGAATGCACTCCTTCCTAGGCCAGGAGGGATGGGGGTGGGCCTTGGACTTCCAACAGGGCAGGGCACCATGCCATCTTTCAAGGAAGAAGGGGGAGGGAGGAGGGGTGGGGGGT
>PVIU01004842.1:0-121292 GCA_004026605.1 Ondatra zibethicus | reverse complement strand
GTGTAGGAGGGTCTTCTGTTTGTATATTGCCCTCATTGGTTAAATAAAGAAAACTGCCTTGGCCTTTTGGTAGGACGGCCCTTAGGTGGGCGGAGTAGATAGAAAGGAATGCTGTGAGAGAGAAGGCAGTGGAGCAGACGCCATGCTTCTCCAGCACAAGATGGACACTGGTTAGACTCATACCGGTAAGCCACGACTCATGGTGACACACAGATGATTAGAAATGGGTTAAACAAATATGTGAGAGTTAGCCAATAAGAGGCTAGAGCTAATGGGCCAGGCAGTATTTCAATGAATACAGTTTCCGTGTAATTATTTCGGGTACGCAATGGGAGCCGGGCGGGACAGAACAAGGGGCCCGGCGCCGGGAACACAGCCCGAGCCCCACATTACAACACAGGATTGTTTTGGATATCCTGGGTTTTTTGTTTTTCTATATGAAGTTGAGTACTGTTCTTTTGAGGTCTGTGAAGAATTTTGCTGGGATTTTGGTGGGCATTGCATTGAATCTGTAAATTATAGATTCCAATGATGCTTGCTGCAACGGGAGGATCACACATTGTTGGAGATAAGAACATGAGTGTTAGTTCTGTTTAAACTCCAAGATTTCGACTGGTCAAGCCAAGAGATGTTTCTTAGATCTACTGAAAGAGAACTACCATAACAGAGTTTTAGCAGGGTCTCAAAGTGGGGAAATTTGGAAAGGGAGTGGAATAGAGGCTGGTGACTTCAGAGTAGATGTTGCAAGACAGGTGGAGCCAGTGAGTGAGATTAGGCCATGACATCATAGCATGGAAAAAATGCAAATCAAGGCTAAGGTCCTCAAGTTGCTAGCCATTCATCAGCTAGTTGTTCAGTTGATCAATTTATCTTTTATAACAATCCTTACTAGTTAGTTATCTCTAAAGCCAACTCTTTTCTGAACTAAGCATCTCAGTTATTTTGCTTGTTCTAGCCTCACTGTATCTGAACACAAAGGAAGAGTAGTATTCCTAGTCTCTCAGCTGTTTAAACTCAGAAACACAACATTATGAAGGCTTTAGGTCTTGAATGAGAAAAGTAGATTTCTTTTCCCTTCAAACATTTCTAGAAGTAACAAGCAGACAGAAACAAAACCCATTTCCTGTTGGTAGTCCCAATTTACAGAGGCTTTGAGTAAGTTAATTGCATCATGTCATTGTCCTCTTTTGGACTGGGATACTCACCAGGGCTAAAAACAAACTCATCCCAAGGTCACAAAATTAATGAGTGAAAGAATTGGAGTTCAAACAGAGGTCTGAGTAAAGATGAAATATTTGTAGCCTTCTGACCAGCTTGGTGTTGGGCCATGTTATTACCCTACTTGGAACACAGAGCTTTCTAAACAAGGTAAGGAAAAGTTACTTTTCTTAGTAGAGCTTTGATACAAAGAAATTCTTCCTTCAGGGCTTAAAACAAGAGTGTCTTTGGCATGACTCATGCTTATGTTTAATTACAAACTGTCTTTGTGATTCTATATTTCTATCTCTTCTCTTGGAAACGTGTGTTTTACACTTCCAGTGTAAACTCCATGCTCAATGCTTCATTGCATTGAAATGCGTTATTTACAGCTTGCCTCTGCAATACCTCCATGCCGGTTTTAGCTACTATTTTAGACTTAGTGGCTGTGCCAAATATTTGTTGTGAGGAATAAGCAAATATTTCCCAAAATGTTCACGCAAGCACATTACCACTGCAAACAGACTTTTCACTGGCAGGCTTTTCTGTTTAAGTCTTCGCCAAAGAGGAGAAGAGGGGATTATGTTTTTTCATATGCATCAAAGATACAGAGACATCTCCAGAGCCATCTAAAACAAAAACCAATGAGCATTTTAATCCCCAGACCTAGGATGGATTGTGTTCACTAAGTGTTAATCAAAGACCCTTAACTGTTTCAGCTCCTTACCCTCTTGTACTAAAGCAGTTTCATAGGATGGTGGGTGTGGTTCGCCTACATGTTTAAAAAATAAAACCTCACATCACAGGGAGTAGAGTTGTGTGAAAGACAAGGCAGGACATTTAGCTGTCTGAGAACGTTTTCCATGAACTCCAGTCCACCCCCATTCCTTTACCTTCCCTCCCTCCACACAGTTCACCTTGAAACTGGTTTTCCCTGGGTCTTTAGGTTGCCCACAGAGAGCCACTATCCTTGGTTTTCCACCTGGATTAAAATGTTGGTAACGGGGGCCCTTGTGCAGTGTTGTCTCCAAGAGTCGCATGTTCAGTTTGAGACAGCACTACCAGCATTTTGATTAGAATGGCTTGCTCTGTATAAGATGTCAAGTTGTTGGAAAATGGAAGAAATGAACCCAAGGTTACTGGGAGTTGCCGAGTGTTTCCCGTGGTTTATTCTGAAGATGGGTAAGACTAGGATAGACTGATGTCACCTTCTGAGTCTGCATTCTCAGAGGAGCTGGTGTCATTAGACCCTTACCGCTCATGACTGCATTTTAGTATCAGCAATGAAACAATTCCTTATGTTGTTCAGACAACAGCTTTCATTATTTTAGCCTCTAATATTTCTTAACTAAATGAATGCCACATCAAGATAGCTTAGAAAATACCCAACCTTATATAAGGAGAAGCTGCAAGCTTCTGGAACGGAGGCAGACTTCTTCAGTCACGTGCTGAGTGAGAGACTTGCCCTGGTTTCTGAAAGGAGAACATCTTATCCTCCCACTCCACCATCCCCAAGACCTCTCCTCTTGTTCCTGCACACATTGCTCTTCATTGTCATCCCCCTCCTCTTACTGAGACAGTGCCTCATTAATTTGTGAACTGTGTATGTTTTGAAGGCTGACTTTGAATCTTCCAACTGCCGGGATTACAGATTTGCACCAAGATACTCTAATATTTCATGCTGGGGAATGAACCCAGAGCCGCACCCATGCTAGTAGGCAAGCACTCTGCCAACTAGGTACATAGCTAGCCCTCTTTGGTTTCTCTTTTTCTTTATTCGTTTATTATTATTACTATTACATATGTGTATGCACATGATGTCTAAGTGTGGACACATGTGCCATGGCATACATGTGACCAGCTTTGTGGAGTCATTCTTTCCTTCCATTTTTACCTAGGTTCTGGGAATTGAACTCAGATCCTAGGGCGTGTGCAGCGAGCACCTTTATCCACAGAGTCATCTTGAGGGTCATTTCCTTATTTTCCTTTTCTCTACTTATCCTATACTTCCTGTACAAGCTTCCTGTATTGCTGTTTCCAGTTCAGAAGGCTCTGAATTGTGCAGTCAAAATATATTATTGTTTGATCTAAAAATTCCATTTTTATCCAAGGTCACTTTCAAGTAACATATAAGATTATGATGCTTCTCTTCTTCACATATTTAATTCCTTGGGAGTTTGTTTCCAAGCTATATTTTTAAAAAAACAATGAACTAAAACTATTAGTCCCTAGGTGGGACTAGAGGAGTAAAATCTTGTCAAACTTGTGACTGCAATGTGTCCTGGGGCTGTGCGAAGTATCACAACCTCTTTCTAGGTAAGATGGTCAAAAGCAAGAAGCTCTTACAGAGAAAATGTCCCCTAGATGTGATGACTGAGCTACAACAAACACTCCAAGAGAACAATGTCACCTTTCCCCACCTATCAGCTGTGATCTGTTTGGCTTACAGGCAGTGCTGGCCTTCAGCTTGATAACAGTCTTTGCCCTTGCTACCTGACTCAGTCTTCTGGTATCAAGTCCCTGCTGCATGCCTTCTCAGTACCCACTCTTGCCCTTCGTCTTCTTACTGTGACCTTGAAGCATTAACCTCATTAGCTCCAGCTACACAGACCTTCAGTAGAGATCATCCGCACCCCTCAGGCATGAGGCTGCCTCTCTCCCCTGACTGACTACCCCTGCCCTTGGTCTAGCTAACTGGGAACAGACACCTTCACTTGCCAGCATCTTCCCTCAGGGAGCCGGTGTGGGGTTCAAGTAGGTTAAAGCATTACATTTGTAAATTTGTGAAGGATCAAGCTGTGAAAAGAAGGGCAACTCTTGTTCTCTGAGACTTTATTAGGCAGTAAATGCAATGTGATACATTTATGGGAGGGAAGACCCAGATCTTCTGAACTTCATTGAGCCTGAAAGATGGGTTTTATTTCATAGAGTTTATGGAATGAATGACTACTGTATGGGTATTCTTTTACAAGGCTGTATGCCGATTTGAGGCAATCATAAACTAAAAATAAGCAAGCAATACTTACCTTTGGATTGAAGTATAATTTATATGCACATTTGCCCAATCAAATGTGAGGCCCAGACTGAGCCATATGGTTTTAATTTTTATATTAATTTTTAAGTTCTTCTGTTGCTTTTTTTTTCAATGTAAAAGAAGTACAATGAAGGTTTTAGAAAATGTTGCTTGGTGTTGTCCACAAAGCTGGATTCATCATAAAACATACCAATCACACCAGCAAAGACCCCTGACAACACAAAGTGACAAGAGGTGACATTAAATAGTTCAGAACTGGAGAGGAGACTCCTTACAGCTTACCTTTTTGGTAAGAAAGCAGGGCCACTGGAATCTTTCCTAGAAGTAAACAGAACAGGGCAAGAAACACTCTCCATGTGCTTCTGAGTCCTAAGCAAGTCCTCATGCGCCTCCACTCTCCTGTTATAGTGTTAAGTTTAAAAAATAAAAAAAGAAACACTTTGGGAGAGAGAAGGTAGAAAGTTAGGTTTGGAATGAAAAGTAGTATAAATGATTGAGGACAATTGAAAGTATGGCCAGCAAGGATGGAGAAACACTACAGAAAAAACAGCGTGGAGAGTTCTGACTTTCTTGTTTACATCTGACAGACAACTGACTCAGAAAGCAATTTGCAAGAAAAGACATTAAAATTCCGTGCTTTAGATTGTGTGTGTGTCTGTGTGTGTGTGCGTGTGTGTGTGTATGGCACTAGTGACAGAACACTCCTGCGGAGATCAGAGGAGATCATCAGTATTCCTTCTTTGCAGTTTGTTTAAGGCAGGGTCTCTCTGTGGCTCACTGATGCTTCACCCAGGCTAGCTGGACATCCAGCTTTCTGTGATGCTTCTGCATCTACTGCCCACCTCTCCCTAGGAGTGCTGGGATACAGGCAGGCTACCACATCCAGCTTCATGTGGGTTCTGGGGATTTGAACATAGGTCCTTTATGCACTGAGCCATCTCCCTAGTCTCTTATTTGTATTGTTGTTTAAGTGACAGAAAGAGTGGTGGTACTCCACATCTATGTCTAGTCTGTTTCCCTTCCTTCTCTTTTGTCTGTCAAAGCTGAGCGGTTGATGCTCTCAGGTCTCAGTCTTTTCCATATATGCCTGTTTCTTCACAGGTCTTGTTTATATAAAGATCACACTTCATCTGTTCAGCTCCTTCTTAGTGTACCACAAGGTACATTGTGAGTGTTTTGTTTGTTTGTTTGTTTTTTGGTTTTTTATTGGTCCATAGAATTTCAAGGCACTCATATGTCATATTTAAATTCTCCATTCTTGCTCACTAAAGCACCTTCCAGTGTTTCACTGTTTGTAAGAATGTTACTCTCTGCTTGTGTGGTATTTTGAAAAGTAAAAGTTTTCCTTCAGTTTCCTAGAAATGAATTTGGTGGGCCAAACAGTATTTAAAAGGCATTTTGAGGCAATTGTAAAATTGACTTCCTTGAAACTTGTTTATCATTCCTTTTTTCTGATATAAAAGTTATTAAAATATAATTAGTGGAAGAAAAAGGGAAAGAGCTGTATTTTCTCAAAGAGGAAGTATTCTCTCCCCACACAGGGCCATGGAGATTACTTGGTCTTAGCTCCTGGGTATCTGTGTAGGTTCATCCTCACCTAGGCTCCAGCACAACAGCTGCCATCACGGTTTCAGTTGTGAAGAGTCCACCAGCAGAAATTCAATGAGCATTTTACCTTCAGCTTGGTAGAAACTTCCAGCTCTTCGAACTGAAGTGGACTCAGGACATGCTGTAGTAGGTAAGAAGTGGACAACCAATGGAAAGAGGACCCCATTACGCAGCTTCCATGAGAATGTTGCCCATGATGGTGAGACTCTGCAGTAGGGTAGCTGTTGAGGAGACACCAACACGCACTCATTAGCAGCTGCTCATGATCCGTTTTCGTTTATGTTCTTTTCACGAGTGCCTCAAAATGCAAACAGCACAGACGTCCATCAACTACAGACTGCACAACTGACAGAATACCAAAGGAGCCAAGGGATGCATAAGTACCTAAAAGCATCCAGTGTTGAAACTTAAAAGACATCAGCTGTCCCACCTCAACTCAAGTGATTCTCCAGATCATCTTCATATTCTATAATTACTTGACTTTGCTGGTTGGTTGTTGTTATGGCCTCAGAGAAATTAAAGATAGTGACATTCTTTGTACCTCATCTTCCACAGGGTTCCCTGAGCACTGGGGGAGGAATTTGATGGAGACATCCCATTTAGGGTTGAGTGTTCTATGTCTCTCCCCCTCTGCATATTATCTGGGTTTCCTTTTTCGTTCCTATCTGCTACAGGAGGATGCTTCTCTATGATGACTGAACAAGGCATTGATCTACAAGTATAGCAGAATGCCATTAGGAGTCGTTTTACTGCTATGGGTTTTTTGTTTGTTTTGGTTTTATCCTAGCTCCCTGGGCTATCTAGCCTCAGGTTTTTGGTACCAAGCAGTGTTGGCTATGGGTTCCATCTGGTAGAGTGGGCCTTAAGTCAGATCAGGTATTGGTTGGTTACTCCCATAAGCTTTGTGGCACTATTGCCCTGGTATATCTAGCCAGAACGACACCATTGTAGATCAAATGGTTTGTGACTGGTGTGGTGTTTCCATTCCTCCTTTGGCAGCATACAGAATACCTTCTTGTACCACAGACACTAGAAGATAGAGGTAAAGGCTCTATGTAAGCAACAGCTTGACTTCTTTAACTTCTCAATGTTCAATGAGTGGTGTAAATGTTGTCTTTAGCAATGAGGCCTTGCAGAAGTCTTGGCGACAGTCTGGGTTGTTTGAGGGTTCCCAAGGAACCCCTTTGGCCAACGATTCAATTTGGCGTAACCCAATCACATACTGGAAGCTTCATTTGGAGCCAAGAGATGCCCAATTGGGCCTCTGTCTCCATTATTTGACAATTTCATTTGGATCATCTTCATATATATTTTTGGAAGCTTCTACTGTATGAGGTTTCTATACTACCCTTCAAATGGCCCTTAGCCTTAGCTATCTTTCCTGTATTCCCTCCCTCATCTCCCTCTTCCCTTCTCCTCTGCTTTGATCCTCCTGTTCCAATCCCATCCCACACCCACACATTTCCCTTTCTATTTCCCTCTCCTAGAGAGATCTATCTGCCCCCCCCAGTCCCTTACTCAATACCTAACCTCTGTGCTTTAACCGATTATAGCTTGATTATCATTTACCTAACAGTTACAATTACCATGCAAGTAAATACAAACCAAACTTATCTTTCTGGGTCTGTATTACCTCACCTGGAAGGTTTTCTTTTTCTAGTTCCATGCGTTTACCTACAAATTTCATGATGTCTGTTTTTAACAACTGAGTGATACTCTTTTGTGCAAATGTATCACATTTACTTTATCCATGCATCTACTGAGGGGAACCTAGGTTGTTTCCAATTTCTGGATATTATGAATAGAGCAGCAATGAACATTGATGAGCCTCTGTTTCTGTGGTAGGATGAAGTATCCTTTGGGTGTATGCCTAAGATTAGTATAGGGGTAGAATTAATTAATTAGTGAATCTGGGGTAGATTAATTCCCATTTTCCTGAGGAACGGGCACACAGTTTTTCATGGTGGCTGTACAAGTTTGTGTATTCCCAGCCTCCCCTGTGTCCGCCAAACTTTGACCCCTCCCCAGGAAAGGTCAAGACCACTCCCACAGGCTATTTAAACTGCTCCCTAGAAAATAAACACGTGGTTTTTCCCTCTTCCTCTCTGATGGTCGCATCGGGGCTACCCGAGAGCACAGGCGTCTAATTAAACCTGAATATCTTTTAATTTGGTCTGATTTGGTTTGATTGGGATTATTTTGCGTTGGCACAGTTAGGAAATATTCCTAACAGTTTGTACTCCCACCTGCAGAGGTTGAGAGTTCTCCTTACTCCACATCCTCACTGGCATGAATTGTCATTTGTTTTATTGATCCTGATCATTCTAAGTGGTATAAGATGAAATCTCAAAGTAGTTTTAGTTTGTATTTCCCTGATGACAACTGTTTCCCTGATGACATATGGGAAAACCTCTGGGTGTTACTACCTGAATTATATCACATTATTTAAGAGTCCCTCTTGCTGACTGACCCTCAGGATGCTCCTGAAATAATAAGCTGCCATTTTCTGACCTCCAATGGATAAGTCCAAGTAACAATGACTTGTGGAGACCCTCAAGAACTGAGAGACCACCTACCACCACACAGGGACAGATTTTGCCAACAACCTTTGCAGTATGGAAGTAGAGTTTTTCTCAGTTGAGCCTCTAGATAAAAACCCAGCCCAGTCAATACTTTGGCCCTTAACAGAAGACCCAAGGCAGCTATGTCCAGACTTCTGGCACCATGTACATTATACAGATAACTGGGCTGCCCTTGAAGTATGTAAAAATAACAAAATAAAAAAATATAGCATCTGCATTTGGAATATTCCAAACATCTTTAGGGAAGAAAAATGGTAAACAAACACTAAAGAGCTGAGTCATTAGTTCTTTGACACAATAAATACTCCTGTTTGAAAAATGTGTCATAAATGGGTAAGGGCACTTTCTGATGACCCAAGTTCAATGTCTGGGACCCACATGGTTGAAGAGAGAACTGACTTTGACACGTTGTCTACTGACTTCCACATGTGCTCTGTGGTACCTGTGCACACTCAAAAAAGAAAGGAAGAGTGAAGGTGGTGGAGGGGGAGAGACAGAGGGAAAGGAGAGGGGAGGAGAGGGGGAAGAAAAAAGGAAAGGATAAAAGGAAGAAGGGATAAACTGTGAAGTGTGTCACTTCAATACAGAAGTGTTAAGGGTTTCTAATCCCCATAAAACAGCCTTGAGATTTCTCAACTCTGTTATTAATATAACAAAGGAAGCTATTAGAAACTAGGAGGAAACTAATAGATCAAGGTTTAAAACTACCTGACTCGCTCTCTTTCAGTCTCTCTCCCAAAGAGGTAACTTCTGCTCACTCTCTCTCTTCTTCCCTCTTCTTTCCTTTTCCCCTTTTCCTTTCTCTCCATAACCCAATAAATAAACTTGCCTATCAAAAAAAAAAAAAAGAAGAAACAAAACTACCTGACTCAATGCTAAGCATAGTAGCTGTGACTTGGATTGCTGATATTTTTCCAGTGTAGGAAGCCCCCAAACACGTAATTACACATTTCACGAACAAAGATTTCTCAGTAAGAAGCAAAGAAACACATCTGCCCTTCCTTCAGTCTCTGCCTGCTTTTCTCTCCTGGTCTTTGCAGTGACTAGAACTTGTCTCTTTTCACATTTACCTTCTCTTCCTTTTAAAAAATTTATGCCTCATTTATATCCATGTATTGATATATGTTTATTATGCACTTATAAGGGTATGGGTGTCTTTATATGTGCATATGAGTGCAGGTGCCCATGGAGGTCAGAACCCCAGAAGCTACTTACCCAGTGTGGGTGCTGGGAACCAAACTCAGGTCCTCTGGTAGAACTACAAGCCCTCTTAACCACTAAGCCATTTCTTTAGCCCGTGGCTTTAAGAGTAAAACTTTTAAAGATCTATTATCATCAGATTCTGTATTCAGCTCAGTAGATTTTATTTTCAAATTCATTGTGGGAAAATATTTCACTGTTAACCTCAGAAACAGACAAATGTCCATTTTCTGTATGCTGTCAAGAGTCCCTTAGATGAGTGTTCTCTTTCATGGCTTATTCCTTTACACCCATTCAAGGGTGGAGCAGGTTTATTTCAAACATAGCAGACTTCGACTTTCTCCAGCACCATTGTCAATCTTGACACACAGCTTCCTTCTGATGGGAAGCCCCAGCCATGACTTCACAGCCCCTTGACATCTTGATTCTCACCTTTTCCAGCCTCACCCATGTTTATAGGTGTCAGAATAAATTTCCAGTTCATCCTCCCAGTTTCACAGAGCACTTTTCACCTTCCACATTACATTATTATTTCTGTACCTTGTCCTTCACCTCTGGAGGAGGGTTCCCAGAATACCCAGGATGGTGCTTTGCAAACGGGAGGTTTTGAATGAATGACCAAACTGAGGAAAGGTTGTTAGAATGTAAATGACTTAAAGACATGTGATCTGGCACTTTGTGGATTGATGAAGTCAGAAGGGGGAAAAGAAAGAATAGTAGTTTCGAATTGCTCGTTTTTCATTTGCCAAAGAAGCTTAGACAGTTATCTATCAACATGTGTGCATGCACACACACAACCACTGCTCGGGTTACAGGCATGCACAGTTCTGGGGATTTTAACTCGGGTCCTCATTGCTTACGCAATCAATGATCATGCCAACCAATCCGTTCCTTCAGTGTTTTCTACCAGTACTGTTAAATAAGCTTCAGACTTTGGAAAGCTGATTCAGATGAGGGTATACATAATCACACACACACACACACACACACACAATTTTTTGGAAACAATTCAAGCGTCCTAAGTATTTGCAAAAACAGTTTCAGTGTATCACTCACCCTTTTCAAAGCTTCTTCTATTGGTAAAATCCTGTAAGTGATGATACCTAAAGAAAATGACGTTGGTAAATAGTATTAACTAGATTCCCTACACCCCTTCAGATTTAACCTACGTTCACTTATGTGATTGCCTTCACTATCTTGTACAGAACCATCCCACCAATAAAGCTCCTGAGCTACCCACTTCACATCATACATTTAAAATAATTTCTTATAAGATTCGTTGGTTATGCTGGAGACCATCTAGCAAAGATCCCAGGGATGGATATGAGAAACTGCCTTCCGAGTTGTCAGAGAAGTCCAAGAGACCCCCAAAATAATATCATCTGTTGCTGTTGCCCTTGGTGACATCTCAGAAGTTGAAGGTAAATCCCTATTACTGAAGACACTGTGTACTTTTGAAGGATTTGGGTTGGATCTGACCTGAGAGCATCCTCCCTGAGAACTAGCTTTCAGAGTATCAGAAGGTGCTGTACAAGCTGACAAGGGAGGGAGACAATTAATAGTCCTACCCAGATGTAATACCTATTAACCAAAACAATGACCAACATGGCAAAATATCCCTAAGGGTGCAATAGTGGCAATCATATCTTGGCAGTAATCAATAGCTATCTAATCATGATTATGACTCAATCATGCTTGGTACTGAAAATCTAGACTACTTACCCAGGGCTAGTGAGGTCATTGATCTCAGAGGAGAGCCCACTGTTAAAAATAATCCTTAAAAAGATCCTCTCTGCAGGCACAAAAAACTCCAATCAAACCAGATTAGACCGAATCAAAAATGCCCACGTTTAATAAATGCCACACTCCCGGGTTAACGGGGACAGCACGGTGGGGAGAGGAGCCCACACAAACCCCAAAGACCGCATGTTTCTTTTTCCAGTGTGAGCCTAAATACCCTGTGGAGTGGTCCTGACACTCCCTGGGGAGGGGCAGGGCTTGGCAGGCTGGGAGTTGGAGTCCAGACCAGGACAATTCCCAAGCCAGGGGTTGGGGTGACAATTCCAACTCAATATTACCCCCACTGCCATCACTAAACCGGCATAACTCCTAACTGCATACTAAATATTTATCCTTACATAGCCGCAGATAAGAGTATTCCTCAACCTTCACCAAAGAAGCTTATCTTTGCAGCAGAGACCATTACAAAAAACCACAACTGGTCAAAATAAAGAGAACCACTAGTTAGAGTGTCCAACCCCAAAGGATACGACTACAGCACAACTCCTATACCTAAGACTCAGAACATGGTAGGAGGGGGCAGGAAGATCGTAAAAGGCAGAGGACAAGAAAGTCTGCTTTGAGATTGTATCTTCTAGAAATAACAAACAACACCCGTGATGCTTCAACAGTATTAGCTGTTCAAACAAGAGCTGAACAATGACGATACCAACAGACATTCCAACATGGAGTGGGACAAAAGAGAGTCAAGAAAGGGAGAATTACTCTTCCCTGGGATAAGCCCCCTGACTGTGTATCCAACACCAAATGCTCAGGCTTGAAATCACATTTACACAGGCAACACTAGACTCAACAGGCTGTGTTCATATATTTATGCATATATATCAACAAAAAAATGAAGAAAAAGAGATTTAAAAAGTTGTCATGAATTTGAGAAGGAACAAGGGGGCTATAGGATTCAAAGGAAGAGAGAGAAGGAGGAAATTAACCCTATGTTGATTTTTAAAACTGTTGTTAAGAATTTATTGTAAAACCAAAACATAATTTTTTTGAAATATATTAAGAAGACACTAGCTATGTGTATCAAAAGCAGTGAATATCATCAGTTAATATCTAAAACCAATAGCATAATATTCCCCACTGAAATGTAATCCATTTACTTACTGCTATCACTAATATATTCAGCTCTTTTTTGGACCAATCAGGTGTTTTAGGCAGGCAAAGAAACACAGTTTTACAAAGTTAAACAAATGTAACATAAAAGAATGCAACACATCTTTTCATCATTAAACAAATATTCCACAGCATAAAAGAATGTAACATATCTTAAACTAATATTTTATAACATATATGTAGGTAGGTGTCATATATATATACATATACATATATATATTCTTCCCTGCCTTAACTCATGAATAATCCTCCCCTTCTAAGTTTTTCCATAGAATCTATCCAAACTCTAAGACAAGGCATCTTTCTCTCAAGAAACTTTCACTCATCCCTGGAGTTTGTATTTTCATTCTGGGTTAAACTTCCTCCAATTCCTTGCTTTGTACTTTCTCTGAATCCTTTCATGGATAGTGAGATGAACCTGGAAACACTGATAAATGTGGCATCTGGGCTGTGTCTCTCCAGCTCCCATCACTGGCAACTCCTTGATTCCTTAAGACTTTTCTTTAGCCTTAGCTTTCGATATATTCAAGAAAGGCATACCAACCGGCCTCCCAGTCAATCCCTTCCCCACTTAATATCCTTTCCCCAGATTTCTATTCAATAAACCACTAGTTGACACTATTTTCTCACTATATTCTTAGATGGTAGAAGCAAAAAGAGGGCAAAAACAGATTCCTGCCTCCCAGTTTCCAACTAGGGTATGAGACTGACCTTTGTACAGGTAGCTAAATTTAAGAGAAGAGATCCAATGGCATGGAAGCATCCAGAAAGCAATTGATTGTGACAGGGTAGTTTGAAGTGAACTTAGAGGTTATCCTTAAAAGAAGCGGAACAAGGGGAAAGGGTGTGAAGCCGGGGAGCATGGCCCCAGCATGGCCGGTCGCCCCTGTACAGGAGACCCTGTCCTGGAAAAGCCAGGAGGGACCAGCCTTGGTACAGACCCGGGACTAGGCAGTTAGAGTCCATCAAAGGGTTCTGAGCATCACCACTTTCCCCCGAAAAATGAAACCATTCTGGTGTGGAGTGTGGAGAACGGATTCTAAAGGGGCGAGAGACAGGAAACTGGAAGGTCACTTAAGAGGCAGACTCTTACAATAGCATCTTCCCTCCAGGAAATAAACCCATCTCCCTCCTGGTGAGGTTCAAATTAGGAATAAAAGGGTGAATTCTCTTTTCTTATGACAAACTGAAGATGAAAGTAGAGATGCCTCCCTAGAACCAGGGCTTTGATTGGAATTTCTTGAAGAAAAAAAAAAAAAGACATCCAAAAAACTCCATGTTGCCTAAATTTGATTTTTTTCTTCTCAGATAACTTTTTTCTGGGACTTCTTGTACACAGACATCTTGAGGAAAAGTATTCAACAAATGTTATGTGAGAATCAAATGAAATTAATCTTCTTTTGGCAACATAAACGGCACTTCACTGATGTGCTGAAGGAATGATTATTTTAAGTAGAAGGGTAAATAAAACTTAGAATTTAAGTTTAAAGTCATTGGTTTCTACTGGGAAGCCTGACCATTGCTTATGTGCTAGTTGAAACACTGATTTTTTTTCCAATTCATTTGTTTCTGTCTTTCTGACTGAGTCATATTAAAAAAAAAATCTACCTCAAATACCAAGGACTAATGGCTTAATTTGACAATTTGTAGACGATATTTTTATATTACCCTTTAGGACCTTAATAATTAGTTTTTCTTTAGTGCGGTATTAAAGCATTAAAGTTCATAAATTCCACAGTCACCTGTATCCATTTATTGCTAATTTATTATAGAATGTATCATAAAACTTTCCTTGACATAGAGGCCTCTTCATAACTATAAATCTCTTTTCAACTGTTTAGATAGCTTACACTTGAGTTCAAGAAAAGACCTTTAGGATGAAGTATTTAAAGCATCTATTCATTACATTTCAGTGGTACAGGGTAGATAGCCGCGCAAAGTCACTGCGAGGTGTTCATTTACATTCGGCGTATTTATCACTTCAAATCCCAACCAAGATAAATCTGTTTCCAAGAGGGAGAAATGTTAAATGTCAAGTGACTGTTTTACTAAGTGCTTTAGAATGTCCAGCTGAATATAACCATCTTGCTAGTTGGTATATTATGCCAAAAAGGGGGGTTCCATTGAGATGCAGAGATTAAATTTGTAATTTCAGTGAAACCTAAAAACTCTTCAAACTTGAAAACCATCTCTTCAGATGGTAAATGCATCCTCTGATCGGATGGGGCAGAGGGTGTGATCCTCTGCTTTAGTGATGGAGACCACGTGCTATAAAACACTCAAGGACTGAGGGTCTTTGTCTCCCTTCTTAAACTTCTGCATCAATGCATGTCTGGTACATATGTGTTCACAAAAGGAGAGAAGAAAAATCAACAACCTGGAAAACCAGTTTGTTCAATAAACAAGTTGGTGAAATTCAAATTGGTTCCATTCCACTCACTTTGTCTCATCCTCTCAGCCACCACCATGTGGAAGATGAGAGAAGGCGACCGTATTGTCAGGGAGGTGATTTCACATCCTCCCTTAAATTTCCATATTTCTGCAGCCCCAGTGAATAGCCAAATAGGCTAGCACAGGTCCTGGCATCCACTGTTTTAGGGTTTGAAGGTGAAAAGCCTTCAACAAACTCATATATTCGAATACCTGGTGACCTGCTGGTTAGGACATTGTGGAACTTTAGGGTTGAAAGAAATGGCTGGAGGAAGTGGGTCACTGGAGGCCATGGGTGGGCATTTGATGGCTATAGCCCTGGCTGCTTCTGGCCTCTGATTCTGGGTCTGACAGGAGATAAGGAGGAGGGCAAAATCCTGCCAACACTCTCCGAGCCACGCCATCCTTCTGTCTACTACATCTGCTTCATCGTGTTGGGTTGATATCTCCTCAAACAGTGGGCCTAAATATACCCTCCCTTCTTTAAGCCAGTTCCACTACATACTTGGTAATAGCCGTGTAAACACAAGTAATACAGTATGACTTTGAGGAGTAGAAACATGTTTGTATTTCAAGTTCCAAACATAGTGGCCTCAAATGTCTTACAATGTGTAAACAATAAGACAAACTTTTCAACAGATTTTTAATCAGCCAGTCCCGTGCAACATGAATGAGTAAAACTGCATTCCCTCCACCCATTGAGAAATACTAAATGCACACAAACTTAACATCCACTTTTATGTGCAGAAACATGCACCTCAATGACTGGAGTAAAAGAAACACAGTGAATTAAAACTAACATATAACTATTGGAATAACCGAGCTGGGGTAGGGTATACACTGTTGATAGCAACTTCTTAGCAATGGTAAAATAAAGTGCAGAAAAAAGATTACTGTACTTTAAATGAGTGGAACCTCAGAGATGAAATACATTTGCCCCCAATAATCATACCAGAAAAGTAGAACAATGACAATTCCACAAAGACTGTAAAAAGAACCATAAAGCAAGATATATAAAGTAGAGAGCAAGGTATAAGCACCTACTACATGGTAAATAAAATTGGGGATTCCGATGCATGAAAATGACAAATTAAAGTTGATTTTGACTTGGAAAATTGGTTAAATCATTCAAAAATGTTAAAAGTCTTGCCAAAAATTTAGAATTTGAAATTTACAAATCAGTAGCAAGAGCACACCAACCAACACCCTGGTCAATTCTGATGCATGTTTTGTCATCTCAGAAAGAAAGCCTGTACCTTATTGCTGTCCGTCTTCTGCCTCCTTGTGTCTCCCCTCCAGGCCTAAAGAAGCACAAGCCAGTTTTCCAGCTTCGTAATTTTCCTGTTCTGGCCTTTCTTGTGGTCAGAATTACAGTGTGGTCCTCTTGCCGCTCATTCTTTTTGCCACATTTTTAAGGTTCATCCATGTTGCAGTGTGAATCAGTATTTCAAGTTTCTGGCTTCATTCAGCTGGGTTTCTGATTCGGTGGTTTTAGTTTGTGGCAGATGCACAGCCATTACTGTTCCATGTTTCCTTCTCTTTCCTGTTTCTCAGAGTCTCATTGACATCTTCTGCCACTGTCCCATCGTCTGGTTGGTCCATTCTGCTTTTGTTTCTGTCATTGTTCTCTTTTGGTGTAGGAGGTTCTTCTGTCTATGTGTTGCTTTCATTGGTTAAATAAAGAAACTGCCTTGGCCTTTTGATAGGGCTGAACTTAGATAGGCAGGAAAAAGAGAACTGAATGCTGGGAGAAAGAAGGCAGACAGAGAGAGCCGCCATGAAGCTGCCAGGTCAGACATGCTGAATCTTTCCCGGTAAGCTACGACCTCGTGGTGACATACAGATTATTAGAAGTGCCTTGAATCAAGATGTGAGAGTTAGCCAATAAGAGGCTAGAAATAATGGGCCAGGCAGTAATTTAATTAATACAATTTCTGTGCGGTTATTTTGGGGCCTAAGCTAGCCAGGCGGCGGGACACAGCCCTCGCCTACTTACTACACTCTTTGATTTTCACCTTTGGAAGTTTTTAACAGCATATCTCAAGCTCCGAGATTATTTCCCCAGCTGTGTACAGTCTGCTTTGGAGCCCATCAGAGGCACTCCTCATTTATCTTTTTTTTTATGTAATCAATAAGAGTCTTTATTATTCCAGCATGTCTGGGCCATCCATCCCACAAAAAGCAAAAGGGCAAAGACACCAAGAGGGACTTGTGTGCTCCTTTTTTTTTTAGAATTGTTTTTATTGAGCTATATATATTTTCCACTGCCCTCCCTTACTCTTTCCTCTCCATCTACCCTTTCCCATGGTCCCAATATTCTCAATTTACTCAGGAGATCTTGTCTTTTTAATACTTCCCATGTAGATTAGAACTATGTATGTCTCTCTTAGGGTTCTCTTTGTTTTCTAGGTTCTCTGGGATTGTGAATTGTATGCTGCTTTTTTTTCTTTTTGCTTTATGTCTAAAAGCCACTTATGAGTAAGTCCATATGGTATTTCTCTCTTGACTGAACTGCTTGACTGGACATGCAGGACTGCAGAAAAATGACTGCTGAACTTGCCAAAAGAAGGTGAGATGGTCCTTTGGGGTTCCTGCTTCATGAGAAAACTTCCAGACATTTTGCAGACACAGGAGAAAGCAACTGAAGAACTTGGCCAGTACAAGGCATAAGAGATCTTCAAGATTCCTGCTTCATGGAAAACTCTGCCAGATTTTATGGGCTTGTAGGCTGAAGATGGGTGCCACAGCATTGTGGAGTGAGATGTCTCTGTCAATTCTAGAGTTTGGGAAGTAGCTTCTAATGCACTTCCTGTTAACTTAGGTAATATTGTATTCTTCCGGGGTCTTTGATGGAGTTGAAGAATAGATATAGTTTTCCTTAGTTATGATAAAAGATAAAACAGATATAAATATTGTAACTGTAATTCTTGCTTGATACCTGTTTTGTTATATGTAATTTTACTATGTTAAAGTTAAAACCTCCCTTTTTATTTAGACAGAAAAGGGGGAATGATGTGGGATTCCCTCTGTATGCTGTGAATACCATTGGTTAATAAAGAAGCTGCTTTGGGCCTATAGCAGCACAGAACAGAGCAAGGCAGGAATTCCAAGCAGATAGAAGAGGAGTGACTAGGTGGAGTCAGGGAGAAACCATGTAGCTGCCACAGGAAACAGACGCCAGACTCCAGATGGAACCTTACCAGTAGGCCACAATCACATGGGATACACAGGTTAATAGAAATGGGTTAATTTAAGATATAAGAGCTAGCCAATAAGAAGTGTGAGCTAGTAGGCCAAGCAGTGTTGTAATAATACAGTTTCTGTGTGAGTATTTTGGGTCTGGGTGTCTGGGAAACAAATGAGCAGCCTCTGCCTACGAATGTATTTAACTATAAAATCCAATATTAATCAAAACCTTATTGAAAAGCAATTTGCATTTGCTATCCTGAGACTGAAAAGATTTGTGAGCAGGACATCAAGGTGGATGATCTGATAGACAAAAATTCTAGTAGACTTTTTGACACCACAACCCACCCTGGATTTTAAGGTTCTCCTCACAGAAACAGAAGAGAGTCTAACTCAAAACTAAGAAGAGAAGCAGTCTTTTGAGTGTGTGAATGCAACCAGGAAGGACACTGGATACTGACCTGTAAATTGTGCTGCATTTTGCAAACCTAATCACATATCCTTTAATTAGACTTAAAAAGAAAACATGTTCTTAAGGACTCACAATGATCTTTATTGTATCTTATTTCTCTGACAAAATGATCTTCGGGAATGTGGTTCATTCTGCAAGTTTGGCCAACAGGAAGCATAGGGATCCACTGAGGTTCATCCTGCAGTACTGGTGCCCGAGTGCTCACTTGTGCTTAGGAAGGTAGTAGTTCTGGCATGCACTCCCACCCAGTCCATCCCATCCAGGGGAGGAAAGCTAATTTTGAATATGTACTTGGATTATCATCTTACTACCCAGATGACTAGTAAGAACATCTAGCCATTCTTTTTCTTACATCGTTATCTTTGTAGTATTTATGGCCACTGGCTTTTTGTATTGGGATTGTGTCTGTGGTGGCAACCTTGGACTCTATTTTGCTTTTGCAGAGTTGCAGAATAACCTGCAAAAATCACGAGTTACAACATACTGCTGTTTCCTTCTCATAAAAGGAGGCTAACTGATTATCCCGATACAAAATACATTGTTTTATTTTGTGTTGTTCAAACCCAATCCTCAGAATGAGATACTAAGGAAAAAATAGCGTATTCTATGACAAACTTACTGTTGTCATAACAAATAAACTATCACAGTGAAGCAACTGTGACTGTCTAATTCACCCTACAGTTTGAACCTGTTGTGGTTATAGCAAAAAGATCAAATCAATAATATGAAGACATCAACAGGAATCTGAAATGTTTTTGAAAACCTTGGTATGTAGCTTACTATAAAGGACAGATTTCTCTCTGAGATTAATATTTATTTTTTAAAGAATGATTTCTGAAAATTATAGTTTCATAGGATTACTGCCAGTGGTCTCCAACAGACTTCCTTTCATCGAAGAACTGGAAACTTTGGACCCACTAGACCTCCTTGATCTTAGTGCACATGAATTGTTTAGTTTCATTTGGTGCCACAGGGACTCTTCCATACTTATCAGAAGCTTCAGTTTAATACAGAAAAAAGAGAGGCTCTGACATGTCAATATAATACTGTTAATGTTTTCCACGTTTACAATTCCAGGGTCAAAGTCAAGCCTCTTATTGTATTAATAATAGCAAAGCAAAAATAGGCTTTGTAGTTATGAATTCATGGTCTTAAGGAATAATTTCCCTAGGATTTCATTAATTCAAGCCATCCATTGACCCACTCAGGGCTCCATTATGTATTCAGTTGTAATATCTCATGGTGTACCTTTAACTCTAAAGACTCTGAGAATGGATACATGTACGATTCACCAACATGAACTATTTTCTTTGTTCAGAAGTTATGTCCATTTATAACTTTAAAACTTATATTTAGTAATGTTAGAGCTTAGAAGTGAAATCACAAAAAGTCAACTTTGCTTTTCTGCATCCACAAGAGCAGAGTTGGCCGTACGGTTCACACACTGGGGATTACAAAGCATAGTTACAAATTTCTGGATTCTCTTACTATCTGATTTGCAGATTAACAGTAATAATCAGAATTTTAATAAAAGAACCCCCAAAGAAATCCTAGACAGTCCCAGCTCTGTAAGCTTTTGTTCTGTGAGTGTGTGTGGAACCCATGTCTCACTTAGCACTGTCCAGCAGTAAAGATAAACTAGAGCCATCAGGATGCTCCAGGGGCCTCTGCTCAGCCAAGGCTCTTGCTTAGGGCAAAGGTGGTGTTGACAAGAAATGAGAAAAGACACCTTGACTTCTTTTTCTAGCTGTGGGCCTTTCTGCTCCATCATCCCACCCATCCATCCTTTTATACTTTTAATTTGTTCTTGGTGAGTGGACTAGAAAATCACAGGGCAGCTAACGATTTTCTGAGCTCCCTGTTCTTCAGGGTAGACTGGGACTAGGCTGGTGCCTCACAGAGGAATAAGCTTGTCTTCTCTACTCTCCTACATGTACAGCTCTGGATATAACTCACTTGGTTCTGTACTTGCCTAGCATGCATGAAGCCCTGGGTTCAGTTCCCAGTACCACCTAAACTAGGCATGGTAGTGCACTCCTGTCATTACAGCCCCTGAGAGGTAGATGCAGGAGGATGAGAAATTCAAGGTCATCCCTAGATAGATAGGTATATACAGTGAGTCTCAGGTGATGTGGGATTCCCCTCTGTATGCTGTAAATGCCACTGGTTAATAAAGAAACTGCTTTGAGCCTATAGCAGAGCAGGGCAGAGCAGAGCTAGGCGGGGAGGACTGAACCAAATGCTGGGAGAAGGAAGGTGGTGACAAAGAGAAGCCATGTATCCCCACTAGAGATGGACGCCGGAACTTTACCCAGTAAGCCACTGTCACATGGCAATACACAGGTTATTAGAAATGGGTTAAATTAAAATGTAAGAGTTAGCAAATAAAAAGCTAGAGATAATGGGCCAAGCAGTGATTTAAATAATATGGTTCTGTATGATTATTTTGGTTCTGGGTGGCCGCCACAAACAAGCGGCCTCATCTAACACTCAGGTCTATAGGACCCCCTGCCTCAACAGGAAAGAAAAGAAAGAGAGAGAAGTATGGAGCTAGTAAAAAGGAAGAAAGGAAGGAAGGAAGGAAGGAAGGAAGGAAGGAAGGAAGGAAGGAAGGAAGGGAGAAAGGTGTAACAGGATTTTTCTTTATGGGCCATCAATCAGCTACCAAATCATGACACAGAGACTTGTTATTAGTTTTGAATACTCGGTCACGCTTAGGCTTGTTTCTGGCTAGCTCTTTTAACTTAAATTAACCCATTTCTCTTTTTCTACGTTTAGCCTCTGGGCTTTTTACCTTTCTTACTTCTGTATGTCTTTACTTTCACTGCTTCTTATGTCTGGCTGTCTGTTCCCCAGCTTCTGGCCCTGGGCATCTCATTCTCTCCTCTCTTCTTCTCTGACTCCTCTTCCTGAGCCTAGATTTCTCCTCCTATTTATTCTCTCTGCCCACCAGCCCTGCATATCCTTTCTCTGCCTAGTTATTAGCCATTCAGCCTTTTATTAAATCAATCAGGTGCTGGTGCTGTAGGCAGTCAAGGTGAAACAAATGCAACAAACTATTACATAATTAAATGCATGTGGCATAAACAAAAGTAACACATCTTTACACAATTAAAGTAACATTCCACAGTATAAGCAAATATAACACATATTCACCTACTTAAAATAATATTGCACAACAGGAAGGAAGGAAGGAAGGAAGGAAGGCCAATCCAATTTCTTCTACTAGAGGTCACTCACAGATATGTACAATAAAGTAGCATCATACATTATATTTTGTACCAGGTCCATTTAAATCTGGTGGTGGTTTTGAGAGAATTCTATCACCTAGAATGGCTTGAGATGAATGTTAAGACTTAAATTTCATTCACTTTGGAAAACTGAACATTTATTATCCTCCGTTCCTCTTGGTATCACATGCTATGCTGTTTGGCCAACCAAACTCAGATTTATTTGGTTAGAAACTCACAAATTCAAATCACCAAAGCTATGTGTATTATTTAGGAAAGTTGGGGAGGATGACACTCCCCTCTCATCAACTTTGTACTAAAATTCAGAGAATCTCTCTGATTGTAGCTCTTTTTTCCTATTTGCAAGGTCATGTACTTGACCGGAAGGAGCCAAGGAAGCAATGTGCTTCTATGTTGGCCAAACTGTGCTCTAAGGATATTGACTGGCATACTATAATCAAGTGAGTTAGGAAGCATCAGATTAACTGGAGCACAAGCTGCTGCTTGGCCAAGTCACAACAGGACCCCAGAGTCAATAATATGCAGCTGGAGATCTGATCCCATCCATGCCAAGCCTATCTGCCTGGGAGTATAATGCTGCAATTCCTCATCCACAGAATGAAACCAGGAAATATCAGCTCTCATGGAAATTATGATAGTTCCTTGTGTTGGTATATATAAAATTCTTAGGACAGACACTAAAATAGGTACCTTATAGGAATGCTTACATATTTGTACAGATTATCATTTTTAATTTAAAACTTTTTGAGAATTTTGCATGTGAGAGCAATATTTCTATCATTTCCATTTCTCCCTCTCTAACTCCTTCCATGGCCCCCACCTCCTCTCAAATCACTGACCTCTTCTTTTTAAGTTTTATTGTGTGTGTGTGTGTGTGTGTGTGTGTGTGTGTGTGTGTGTGTGTGTGTGAACATACACACAACGTGCTGAGTTCACTTAGTGTTGCTCATTTGTACATGTGTTTAGGGCTGACCACTTGGGATGGATAGTCTATGGGGTCTCATCCCTGGAGAAGATGGACTCTCTCACTCTCTCTGAGTAGCCATTTATTGCCTGTAGTTTCTCCCCTGGTGCTGCCCTTTGAGATCTCATCCATTCACATTGGCTGGTCAGCAGGTATTATCACTGTGCAAATCTTTTATAGGCTGCCAAATTGTTGAGATCTCATGGAGTTCACAAAACGAAGATGAATCAGTTGGCCTATCCCAATCTTATTTGTTTATTCACTCACTCATTCATTCCATTTTGTTTGCCATCCATCCTTCCATCCATCAATCCATCCTTCCATCCATCCATCCTTCTATCCATCCATCCTTCTATCCATCCATCCATCCATCTATTCATCCATCCATCCATCCATCCATACATACATACATACATACATACATACATCCTTCCATCCATCCCTCCCTCCATCCATCCAGTTATATCTAGAATAGATGACCTGGAGTGAGATGGAGTTTCTGACCTAACAGTTATGCTGGAGGCACGGGAGTGGGGTGGCTTCATGTGTTTGGCCTAACATTGTCCAGGTTCAGTGAGTCTTTACCAGTTTGCTGTTAGTTCCTGGGGGTTACCTGAAGACATCCTGAGGACACAGCTTCACAGATACACTGATCTCCTTTATCTGTTTCTTTGACAACACTTTTGTCTGTCAGCTGTGGGGAAGAGGCAGTGCCTGCTGCAGTCTGTAGGGTTCAGATTACATCCAGCTCCCACAAACTCACACTCTGGTGATCACAGAAGTACCCCTTTCCAGAAGTTTGGGGTGAAGCCACAGCCCAGGTACTTTTATTTCTCAAGACTTCAGAGTGTATGTTTAAAATGCAATACAAAACGGAGCCAAGTGTATGGTACCATGTGCTTAAAAGGACAATTCGGAGTCCAAGGCTAGCCTTGGCTATCTAGTGAGCCTGAGGCATGCCTAGGCTACATGAGATTCTGTCCCAAAACAGAAGAAAGAGGGAGCAGATGAGAAGAATAGGGATGGGGAAGGCAGACTTCCTGTGCCTTGTCACACTTCAAATTATGTTTTAAAAATTGATGCTTAATAAAATATAAAATAACGGTATATTTAATCTTTTTAAAATAATCTCAAAATTGAACATGAAGAATTCTCAAGAGTTTCTTCATCAGCAGTACCTGCTTCACCCTACCCTAAGCAGACAGCCAAATAATCTGCCCTTTCTCAGACAAAACAAGACCCTTTCTTCGTTCACTCTCAACCTTTGTTCAGGAAAAACCTCTACAGTAGTTAGTTAGTTTTAATTTTCAACTCAACCCAATCTAAAATCATCTGGAAAGAATGTCTCAGTGAAGGACTGTCTAGATCAAGTTGGGTTATAGGTGTATCCACAGCAGGAAATCTTAATTTAGTGATGGGGCAAGACCCAGCCTAAAAGTAAGAGGCACCATTCCCATGTCTTGAGTTCTAGATTATATTTTTTAAAAAATAAAAGTGACCTTGTGATGGTGTGCATGCATTCATTCCCCCCTCTCTCTCGACTTATGATTGTGGATATGATTAGTTCCTTTAAGTTCCTGCGACCTTGACTGCTTGGTATTGATGGACTGACTATAACCTGGAACTGGGAACCTGATAACCTCCTTCCCCATTAAGTTTCTTTTGTCTAGATATTTTATCACATTAACAGAAGTGAAACTAGAACAAACTCAGAGATAGTCTAAACTTTGACCCAAACTAGGTTTTATTTTTAAATTTAAGAAACATGTACAACATTGTATCAACATTAAAACATTGTGTCAAATAAGAAAGAGCCACACTTGCTACAGTGTACACAGCTGTAGCCACATTGCTTCCTATCAGACTGGGTCAAACACAGAACAGGACACAGGGGATGAGTGAGATTGTCCTCCTAGCATGCCCCTTTGGTACACTACAAACAGTAAAATATTAGTTGGAAGGGTCACTGGACTTTGAGTCCATTTCAGGGTAGGAAAATTGTGAACACCCAAATACTTTGTATAAAGTCATAATTAAATAAACCAATATGCAATATTCACTAATATGCAATATTTGACAGCTTTAGAAAATGCAGGACCTCAAAATCATTAAGTTTTAAGGCTAGAGGGGTTTCAGATTCTCTTCTTATGCTCACTTTTAAGGATTGCAGTAGGTGGGTCAGTTGTCTCTGGATTGGATACTTTATAAGCAAAATTGTTTGGAGCTGATTTCAAAAGGAGCTGTCATCTTGCTGAAACCTATGGGTTTTTTTTTCTCAGTTGGATCATTGGTGAGCTTGCTAAGTAGGAAAAAATATGTCTGAAAGTATTTAGTTCTTACACCTTTAGAATTGCTAGGCTTTGAAACACCTTTAAATTCTAATCTTCATTTCAAGAACATTAAAATCCAAACAAAAAATTTCTATTTTTATGATGCAGCTGGTTTTTTTAAAGAAGAATTTGTTTAATGGAAGGACACAAGTGATACACATTTTAATTTATTCTGCACAAGCATCTAAAGGCAGCTGCTATTTTCTGTGCACTGGAGTTAGGTGAAATGGGGGTGCTTTTAATCCCTCTATTAACAGGTGTAGACCCCTTCACAGTAAGATAAAATTTTGCCTCAACTCATTGTTTCAGTGAAAATATTAAAACATCTTAACTGTAATTTTGAAATAGGATTTCATGCCTCTAGGAATTGGGTGAACCACGGTTATTACCATGAAATTCCCCAGAAGAAGGTGAGCAGGAGAGGAGACCACTTCTGCCAGTGTGAAATGAGATTTTCTATCAGCTGTTTGCTGTCCCTTGGCTATGTAACTATGCTACAGCTGTATTATTATGGATTTTATGTTATTTTGTTTTGTTTTTGAGACAGGGTCTCACTATGTAAACTTGACTTGCCTGGAGCTTGCTTTGTAGACCACAGTGGACTTTAGTTCATGGATCCACCCTGCTTCTGCCTTCCTAGTGGTGGTATTAAAGTTGCACCCTGTCACACCTGGCTTGATGCTGTTTTTGAAGCAAGGACTTGCTCTACCACCCTAGCTAACCTGTTACTCTATGTAGACTCTCCTAGAACTCTTTATCTATCCCCCTGCCTCTGCTGCTTGACTGATCGGATCATAGGTGTAAGGCATCAAGCCTGCACTTTTTAGTTGCTTGTAAAGATTTATTTCATTGTGTGTGTGCAGGTGCATGCTTGCATGTACATGCCTGAGAGGGTACCCAGGGAGGTTAGAGGAGGACATCAGATCCCCTAGAACTTGAGTTACAGTAAACTACTGCATGTGGGTGCTGACCACTGAACTCAGGTTCTCCAAAATAGATGTAAGCATTCTTTATCATTGAGTCATCTCTCTGATTGTCATAACTTTATTTTTTAAGTAAAATTTATATGCGATCTGTGGGTTAGAGGGAGACAGGAGATTGAAGGGGCAAACAGGTCTATAGGAAGAGACACAAGAATGAATCGAAGCAGAGGGGAGCAGAGGAGTCGGGAGACAGGAGCCATGACAAGCAAGGCAGCATCTGTTAGAAGTGCTACTGGGCAAGTAGACGAGCTACCTATAACATTGAGTTTCCTGTGTTTCTTCAAACATCATTCTTCATTGTGAGACGGTTTCCCCAATGGGATCTCAGTGGGCATATCAACCACACTTAAGTCCCACGCCCAGCAACAGGTGACTGACACCAAACAAGTTCAATGGTATTTGTGTAGATCCTTTTGTCTCATATTGCTTTGTTTAAGCATTTTTTTCTTACTTGTCTTTTATTGTGTATTATGGTTTTGTGATTTTATGTTTTTATGGGTTGTGTATGTATGTTTCTTCTTTTTCCCCTCTTCAATTTTTTTTTGTCTGTTTGTTTTCTAAAGAAAAAAGGCAAAAAGGGCCACAAAGTTAGGTAAGAAAGTGGGGAGGACCTAGCAGGAGCTAGAGGAGGGGAAATAGTGATACATTTTATGAAAAAGAATTTTCAATAAAAAATAATGCTTTGCTTTTAGGAAGAAAAATTATATGTGTGTATACTTAATATATAATGTTTTAGAAAAATGTTTTATGTATAAAAACAATAAAATCAAGAATGTATTTTATATCCACATATAGGAATTATGGATTTATAAATGTATGCTGTGGTTTGAATGTAAAATGCTCACATTGTCTCAAGTATTTTAACACTTGGTCCTCAGTTGGTGGCACTGTTTTGGGAGGTGTGGTGGTTTGAAAGAAAATGGCACTATTAGGAGGTGTGTCCTCGTTGGGGCAGGGATGGCCCTATTGGAGGAAGTATGTCACTGTGGAGATGGGCTTTGAGATCTCATATATGCTCAAGCCACACCCAGTAAGACAGACAACTTCCTGTTGCCTGTGAATCAAGATGTAGGAACTCTCCTTCCCCAGCACCATGTCTGTCTGCATGCTGCCTTGCTTCTCTTCATGATGATAATGGACTAACCCTCTGAACTGTAAGTGAGCCACCCCAACTGAATGTTTTCCTTTATGAGTGTTGCCATGGTCATAGTGTCTCTCCATAGCAATAGAATCCCTAAGACAAGAGGTTATAGAAGCTCAGGGAGGTGAGACCTAATTGGGGAAGTGAATCTCTAGGGGGCTGGTTTAAAGACTACACCACAGCCCACATTCTATTCTCTCTCCATTTGCCGTGCCTTCCAGTTTTGGTGGGGAACAACACTTGGAATCTTCCTGCCAACATGGAGTCCCTTGCCATGCCTTTCTGCTATGAAATCCTCCAAATCCTCCTTTAACCTGCTTCTTGTCATGTATTTGGTTAGGGTGACCAGGAAAATAAGTTATCTATCTGTAAAATAAGTGTATAATCGATGTCCTTATCCTTGGGTCCAAAGGATCAATCAAATATGGATTAAGAGTATTTGGAGAAAATATGTCTTTCCAGACTACAGACCAACTTTCTTGTCATTATTCCCTAAAGATCACAACTTAGCAACTATTTTTATACCAATTACACTGTATAAGGTAATACAAATTGCCATTAGAAATTTCTTCCTGAGTGGATCTGCATAAACTCTACTTCCCCTTTCTATCTCTGGTCCCCAGGGCAAACCGAAGTTTGAGTTTACCAGAGTTTCTCCTGGGAACCAGTGATTTTACTGACTTACAAGAGAATTGGTAAGGGCTTAAGGGAAGGGACATAGGTGACCATGACCTTAAAGCAGCCACACTAGAAAGTATACACTCAGAGGGGATGATGGCTCTCCCATGGCTTCACAAGTAGAGCCCTCTCAATTTCACTCACCATATACTAGGCCCTCCCATAGTCCAGAAGGCCATGTGCATGCTCAGCAGAATTGCATACAACTGATTAGGAGGAATGACTGGATTCTCAAGTGAGGGTCAAATGCCCTTCAACATCTCTTCCTTACTTGAGGGAATGTCACCAGTCAGCAAGCACAGCTGTGGAGATCTTCAAGTGGACACAGAGGGAATTATGAAGATGGTGGTTGTTCTAATAAGAGGATAGGGTTGTACAACACAAATACTCTAAGGTTTATAGCACATAAGAGAATTGATATATGTAAATACTGAATGATTGTATATAGGCTCTTGAACGTCCTTGGGTTTTGTGGTTTGGTATCCATGATATACTGGAGTGAACTGAAACCAATCCTTCATGGATAGCAAAGGGCACACGCGCACACACACACACACAAATAATCCAGCATGTACTCACAGGCATGTATACACATAGCTATCATGCAGGCACACACACACACACTAGCATGTACACACACATACATCTAGCATGTGCTCACAGGCACAGTTATCCCTAGCATGTATACACACAGAGATAGCATGCAGGCACATACATACTCTAGCATGTTTACACACACACACACACACACACACACATTTTCCTTACCTATTCTCTCTTTGCAGTTGAAGCAGGAAACATTAACTTAAGAGCATTACCCTTCCTAAGAAACACATGTGAATGTACTATCATACAGCAGGGTGGCTGAGAGTAACCATGAATATGGGACATTTCACAAAGCTAAAGAAATGGTATTGGGGTAGCATGACATTACTTGAATCTGATGCTGAACCTGATGTACAAACTACACAACATGTTCATATATTGCATGGCACCCCATTAATGTGTACAGTTTTATTTTTCTAAGTATATTTAAAAGAAAATGTTTAAAAGCTTCAAATAAAAACATTTCATTCAGTTGATTAATTCTGTGGTCTTACATGTTTTGAACAACAGATCCCAAAGTGTAGCACATAGTGTATTCTCACCCAGGAACACATCGAGGTGGTAAATGGCTTTTGAGAAGTGTCTCCAGAATGAAGCAGGCTCACTTTTCAGAGGGAAAAAAGCCCCTTTTAAATTGTTCTAGCCAACACTGATGAGTCCAAAAGCAGCTTGAAGTCTGCATTGCCCTGGATCCTAGAAACTGAATATTGAAGTAAAATTTGAAAGCCCCTCCCCTCTGTGCTGTCTGTCCCCGCCTCTCAATCTCCAAGGCATTTGTTCTGTAAAATTCTAAATGGAAACACATTTTGGTCCCATAATTTCAAACAAACCATTGCTTTTTGAACTCTGCAGTCTTGAAGCATTAACACAACAGCATATCAAGTTCAGAAAGTTTCGGATAAACCACATTCAAGATATGTGTGTGTGTGTATACATATATACACACATACATATAAATACATATATATATATATATATAAACACACACACATATATATGGGTTATATAAATGTGCTGGAAAAACGGTATTTCCCACATCTCTTCTCTTTTCTCATAGAAGCACAAGGCTCTAGGAAGCCCTGAGTGCTGCATGCTCTCACTCTCTACTCCCCTCTCTCGTTCCCCTCCCCTAAATTCTGCCACACACTGGTTGATAGATTGAGACCCTTTGCAAGTCCCCTTGTCAAGGCATGCTTATGGCTCAGGATAAAATCATTTTCACCACATTTGCCGGTCTATGAGGCTCAGTTAATACCAGGTATTAACACCCTAAATATCTAGGCAAAAATTGGTGCACTTTGCTAAAATCATTCCTCCGAAAACCGTCCTGCCAGCCTGATTTTTGGCATTGTGTTTCCTTGATATCAGCTCTGAGCTTTTTCTTTCTCCTGAATGAGCACATTTAAAACAGCGGCGTGATGCTACCACATTGCTTTTCAAAGATAATGTAAAATACTGAATTCCATAAAGTCATCTCCTGTGAGTCCAGTCTGATTTATTCGTTTAGTAAGGTAAGTGTCTTCTTTATTTACTTACGATCACACAAAATAAACCAAGCTCAATGAAAGACCAAAGTAAACAAAATAACTGCCAACAAGCCTGATAATCACATGAGAGAATGAGGGAATCCAGGATAAATTCTTTTCCCCCATGGACTGAACATTCTATAAGCACATACATGATTTATAATTGCATTATAGTGGTCTAAATTTTATGAAACATACATGCAACGGTTAGGGGCAAAAGGTGCAAATCTCAAGGAGGTAGAAAAGAAAAACATGATTTATTCTGCTTTCCTGGCCCTGCTAGCTGCCAGGTGTTTGCCCTTTGATCCAGCTCACTGGCAATGATTTTCTGAAGTGGTTTCCGACAATGTCTGACATCATTTATAGCGCTCTTGAACAATCTTGTAATGTGCTAAACTACACCAAATTAAGTGAGTTGGTGGCCCAAGAAAAGAGTCCAGTGGGCCCAGGGGTGTCGTGAGGGTTTTGTTACTTGCCGCCTGTTGTATTTATGGCTCAGAGGGAAAAAAAATGAAATGTTTAGATTTTCTAAGACCTCAAGTGGTGGATCTGGTAGAAAGTCACACCAAAGCTGGCATGAGGAGGGATGGAGTCCACATTCTTGGGCACGTGGACATTTCCAAATTATTCTTGTAAAGTAACCCATGTCTTTAAAAAAGTCATTCAATCCTGCATTTATTTGTTCCACCTCTCACCGAATATCTACTGACTCCCTATAACAGATGGCTAAATGTGTCACATGGGAAATAAAGATGAGAGATATCCTAACCTTGTTCTGGAAGAGTTTATTATACCAAATAGCAGAGATAACATGTTGAAATGAATGGGTTCAAAAGCAAAATAACGTGTTGACTAGAAAATGATATTGTACTTAGTTCAGAGGAAGGCGAGATTCCTTCCAGCTGGGTTGATCAAAATTATATTCAACCACTCAGCCATCCACTGTTTTGTTGTGGGTGTGCTGTCATTTTTGGTTTTGCTTTTGGTTTTTACTTTTTCCTGTTTGACTTCCTTTATAGTCAAAATTTTAGAAAGGAATTTGTGACATTAATAAGTAAATTACATGTTCAATAAAACTAATGAAGATTTCAGACGTATGATAGCAGATAGAATATTACCTTGGGAATTAAGGTGAATCTTGAGAAGAGTAGCTATATTTGAGTTTGAGTCACTAGGAAAAAATTTTGGGTTATATTTGAAAGTGCAAATCTTTGGCTTTAGTTATCTACATTTTTTCATATGATATCCAACTTTATATTTTAAAAAATTCCTTGAGGATTACATAGAACATGGCTTGATTACTTTCACCTATCGCACAAACCCTCCTAGATCTACCATCCCTTCTTTATCCACTCAACTATGTTTTCTTTAATTTTTTTTACCCCATTAAGGGCTAATTTGTGATACCCAACTGGTCTTGAATATGTGGTCTTCCACTGGAGTATTGTCTATTTATTAGGAAATACAGTCTTAAAGGAAATTGACCCCCCATCTCCCAGCAGCTGACAATTGACAATATCTCCTTGGCTGGGGCTGAGGCTTCATTCCCATCCCCCCATCCATGTTGTGATTTTTGTCTGCTTTGAGTTTACACAGATGTTGTGCCTCGTGTCACAAATACTGTTGATTCAAATGTACAGCTATTGATTTAATGTTGGCATACAAAAGAGTTTCACAGTAACCTGGAATAGAGGATAACAAAGGTTTATTTATCTGGGGATAAACTCACAGAAAGAGTAGCAATCTGTAGTCCTCTTCATGTACTGGGAAGTGGAACCGAATCCAGCAGCCAAGAGGCTCATGAAAGCTTTTTTTCTGCATCTAATAGTAAATGAGACCACACCAAAAGTGGGCTGGTACTTATAGGCTATGGCTGAAGGAGTTCCCATAGCACCTCCCCATTTTGTCTAAATAAGAGAGTTCTAAGTCTGATTACAAACCTATATATAAGAACAAATATCAAGTATTGTCCAGGGGAAAGAAGAGGCAAAAACATACATAAAAATTAGAATTACAACCAGCATTAACAACATCAAGCAAGAAACATATGCTAAATGTTTTAATAGTTATCCTATCCTAAGGGGTCTAAGTCTTATATTAAAAATGACTTGGCTAACTCATGAGAAGAAAGTAACTATGACTATCTAGTCTTCAACTCCATTAAAGACCTGAGAAGGGAGAAATAATATTACTTGAGCAAACAGGAAGTGCAATCACTGTTGTTCTTCCAAAAGGTGCAAGAAATGACAGAAAAAAACTGACTGCCTGGGCAATCACCCAAAGTCTCATTTGCAACATTGAGGTAATCAACTTTGGCTAAGGCTTAGAGTATCTGACAGTATTTAGAGGCAGGAAAATTTGAAAAACCATCTTACCCTGTCTTGGTAAGGTTTGGCAATCTTTTTGCTTGTATTCTCCTTGTTCAGTCTGGACACAATGCATTTTGTCAGTGGTTGAGTTAGGGGCAGTTCTTTGCCAAAGGCCAGTTTTGCCAAGAAGAAAACAAGCTCCAAGTGGAGGGTCTTTGCTTTTATTGGTTAATGAATAAATAAGCTGCTTTTTGCCAATGGCTTAGCAGAACAGAGCTAGGTGGGAAAACTAAACTGAATGCTGGGATAAAGAAGGCAGAGTCAGGGAGATGCCATATAGCCCTGCTGGAGACAGAGACACCTGATAGAACTTTACCCAGTAAACCACAGCCATGTGATGATACACAGATTAATGGAAATGGGTTAGTTTACAATGTAAGAGCAAGCTAGAAATATGCTTAAGTGATTGGACAAGCAGTGATTTAAATAATATAGTTTCTGTGTGATTACTTGGGGAGTCTGGGCAGCCAGGAAACAAATGAGCAACCTCTGCCAATAGTTCCCAGTCTTTTCTTGTGTATAGATCAGTGCTGCCAAGAGCAACTGTGCCTCATGTCAACAGAATTCTAAGTTATTTAAATGCATATTTTACAGTTTTTTGAAGTGTTTGAATATTACCTACCTATCTGAAATACATCTCTGTGCATCTAGAATACCTAACTAATATAACTACAATGATTTATTATTACAGATGACTATCAATCTGTATTTCTTAACAATGCATTACATTTTTGAAAGATCTGTACAAACACAATATCTTAAACAAGATCTGAAACACATATACAGAGTGTAACAAATCAATCTTAACTTTGTATCAAGAGACCAAAGTCCATACCAATGTAAAGTATTCATCTCTATATATCATATCCCTCTTATTTATTTATTTTTTTATAAAATGACTATGACCATTAATCACTTATAACCAATCCTTTTAAAATAAAAAATAAACAATTATTTTGGAAATTTGTGTGTGGTTTTCTCCAAACCGTTTCCTGCTGTTTTTTGGGTGAGTATTTTTACAAGTTCATAGAGACCTTTTTTGGGGGGATCTTGTTCCATCAAACCACATTAGCCTGGAAGGAATCCAGAGGTTCTCATCTTTTGTGGAAACAAAAGCAGAACCTCTATTCCAAAGCAACATATCCTTAGACTCAAATTTTGAAGTCAAGATACCTTTAAAATATACATGTTGGTTTAGTTTAGCAGTCCCCAGAATCAAATATCTCTCTGTAGTCAAAAATTTTAAAGAAAACACAATAATATAAATAATCCAGACTCTCTATGTATATTCCATCTTTATGTGGCTTATTTTTTATTATATAATAAAATATATTTTAATCTATTACCATTTGTACTCTTTTATATTACTTTTACTGTCTCTTTAAAGACTTCATTTTATTTTTTTAAACTATTTATTTCATTTTATAAGTGCCTATATTCTTTTTCTCTTCTCTCTCAAGCCTATGTCCATTGTTTAAACACACTGTGACTCATTTAGAGGTCTTTTATGTCTGAATCTGTCTTTATTGCATATTTGTAATCATTTTCTGACCAGGAGTGCTAAGCGGTGTGGCTTGGACTAAGGCTGCTTTGCCTGTTTACTCTACCTAGTCCAACATGGCTGAGTTATGTTCACCACCCGTTCTGCAAGCCATGCTTACCACCCCAGTTCCAGGGAGACAGTGGGTCTATGTCACCATTAAGCAACTTGTAGCATTCTGCTTACAAACCCCATTTAAATGCTCCATAACAACACCTTCCAAAAGAGCCAGAGACATTCCATGATGCCAGCATGAACCAGGAAGCTGGCTTTCAAAGAAGCCATGGCACTACTCACAGGCAGCAAACAGAGTCTATCTGAAAAAAGAAATATGCCTACCAAGAAGCTGTGCTTGGCTCTCATTTTTGTGGGTCTAGAAACCCTCTTTTTTCAAAAGTTTTTTTAGGTCTTATGTGGATCTATGCCCCATATTGGATGCCAATTTGTTGTTGGCATACAAAAGAGTTCCACAATAGACTGGAATGAAGTATAACAAAGGCTTATGTATCTGGGGATAAACTCACAGAAAGAATACAATCTGCAGTCCTCTGCATGTGCTGGACACTGGAATCAAATCCAGCAGCCAAGAGGCCCAAGCATGCTTTTTGTCTGCATTTATAGTACGTGAGACCATGCCCAAAGTGGGCTGGTATCTAAAAGGCTATTGGCTGAAGGAGTTCCCATAATAATTTAATATACACAAATTGTCATGGCTTTGGTCAGCCCTGAATATTTGCAAATAGATAGGTAAAAATACATTCATTCAATCATCATATAGTGAAGTACACTGTACACCAGATATTGTCTGGACTCTGTGTTGTTGATGATGGAACTGATCCTTTCTTATGGAGCTTATATTTCATTAGGAGAGATCATTCATAAATAATTACAGACTGCTGTCATTTTAGATAATTAGTGTTCTAAGGGATCTTGCCAGAGATGGCACTTTGTTGATTTTGAATGGCTGAGATAGGGTGACCATGCTGGAGAATGATGGGAGATAAAGTTGGCCAATAGCAGTGAACAGGATGCTCAGGACCCATTTGTCCACTGCAGTTCTAGGACCTGGGCAAACTCTGAAAACTTTTAGTCTCATACAACACGAAGTACAATATGAATTTAAGACTCATCTTCAGTAGTTCAAGAATAGGAGAAATTGGAAAATAAGTCTCTTAAGAAATGATGGCTCCTGTGGGTTCAATAAGGAGTGATAATGTTTGAGGTACATTTTTTCTAAAGTAGAGGTTAGGACTTGAAATGGGAATGGAAGAGAGGAACCAACGATGATGCTTATGGTTTTTAGTCTGAAGATTTGGGTGGATTTGAGCACATTGACCAATAGTGGGAAGATCTGGAGGAAGAAGTAAAGGTGTAAGTCATAAAACAATCCCACACCTGTTCAGAATTATAGATAATAAAAGGGTTATTTATTTAAAGGGAAAACTTACAGATCACTGTCCTAGACAACAGTTCTCTGAGCAAACAAGAATAGAGTCTAGCAGCCGGAAGTAGGAGCCAGAAGCAAGAGAGAGGGCACGCGTTTTCTGCTGCTTTTACAATATAAGAGACCATGCCCAAGTGGGCTGGTATTTTAAGGCTGTTGGCTGAAGGAGCCTAATGTGCTCCCACAGCAAGGAAGTTTGGAAAGAATGTAAGAATTCTAATTTGAATATCATATGATATAACATATTATAAGTTATATCACAACAAGCTACATAAGCTTCATTGTTTAAAATAATAGATTAAAAGAATAGATATCTACATGGGTTCTGGAGGCCAGACATCAGAATTAACATGCCAACATGAGCGCACACACTCTTGAGTCTTGTTGGGCACCAGCCCCAACAAAAAACATTTTTTGCTAGTGTAGAGGCATGAGGAAAATGAAGACACAATTCACACAACAGTATCGGGAGGGAGTTTCAGAGATTATTCAGCTCCCCAAATCACCCACGTTTATTTTTCAAACAGCTTTTATATCAGTTGCAAACTGGGGGACCAGGTAAACAAAAGCTTCATTGACAATGTTTCCTAGGTAGCAGGAATGACTCAAGTCATTTTTTATTTAAGTCCGCTTAGTCACATAGGCTGAAAACACTTCTTCTCCAGGTGACCTCATAGTTACAATTAGAGGGAGCAGAATTATGTTAGCATAACCTGACCACCTGTTAGGATAGCACCAAGTTTGCTTTACTTCAAAAGAAGTCAGGCGATCACCTCCTGTGTGGAAGGTGCAAATTGCATCTGTAAGTCTCTCAGACTCTCTGATCGCCAGGCAATGTCAGAATGGGCCTGCATTTTCCGGCCCCTACAGAGTCTCTGGGGGAAGAACCAATCCATTCTTCCTCCAGGTTCCAGTGAGCTGCAAGCAACCTTAAGTTTAAAGTTTCATCACTTCAACTCTGCCTTCACTTCACTTCTCTGTCTTTGTTTCTGATTCTTGTGAGGTCACTTGTCATTGGAGATCCACCATAATAAACTGAAATCATTACACTTTGAGATCCTTCATTTAATTACTTCTGCCAAGACCCTTATATTTTTCCCCAAATAATATGGTGTTCATAAATTGAATGTTGGGACCACGCTCAATTTGAGGGACTACACTCAGTCTATCACCTATATATTAACTGAAGCAGTCTCCCAGAGGAGCAGAACCAAGCTAAGAAAGAGCTGCATGTGAGGCAGGAAGAAAACTAGAATATAATTATGTTCAGTAGGGCATGTGAACACAGTTCTTCAAGGCAGAATTTGTCATAACTGCAAATCTATTAAGGTAAGAGTGATAGATGCTTCACTGGGTAGGGCAACATGGTGACTTTGGTGTGTGTTTTTATCCCCACAGTGGTGAGGCCAAAAGTCTAAGTGATGCAGATTATAGGTAGATAATGAGATTTTAATAAAAAAAATGAGGAACTACTAGAAAAGATCTCAGTGAAAAAGGTACAGTGTGCTGTGAGAGAATGTGGGAGGGGCAGCTGAGGCTTGGCTGTGGAAGAGAGGGGATGAGCTCAGCTTGAGAGCTAGAGTTCCAGGAAGCTTGCTGGGGATTACAGGGAAGGGAAGAGAGTCTAGTCAGAACAACACTGTAAACACAAGTACAAGTGTAACCAGGTTACTGGGGATATGGATTTGTGACTCATCAGCCCATAGGAAGGGTACTGAAAGTCAGGAAAGTAGATGAGCATCAGGAAGAAAGGGGAACCAGGAGGGGACACTGTGGGTGGAGGGAACATCTGAGGCAAGCAGAGGAAACAGCAAAGGCTGGGCATGGTGGTATCCTCTTAGAATCCCAGCATTCAGGTGGCAGAGGCATTGCAGGCTTGAAGACAGCATGAGCTACTTAGCGAGCACATAGTCAGTCAGGGTTGCATAGTGTGACCATGTCTTACAAAAATTAAATAGGAAAAAGGGAGCAGAGAGGAAGGGTAGATTCTAGAAGCATTTGGGGAGAGGGTATGTGATGACGGAAGAGGTCAGAAGAGGGAGCATTCCTTAGGTGTTCAACAGTGAAGCCACTGGTAAGCTTGGCCACAGGCCTTTCCGTGTGGGTGGAGACAGCAAGAAATTGGAAAATGGGTGACAGGGTGGGTGAAAGCAGGAACTTTCAAGGGAAAAGGGAGCTGAAAAAGAACGTTGCATTTGCCAGGATACCTGGGACTGTTGGAGGACCAAGCCAAGGAGCCACTTCCTGTGGCCATGCATCCATTGCCTTCCATACTTATACAGAAAGGTGTCCTGTGCCCAGGGTCCTTGGTGGCTTCAGGAGAGGAACAGCTCAACAGAGAAAGATACTGAATACCTAGGAGAAAAAGAGAATGATGAGGCAGCAAAGACAGAGGAATCAGAAGAGGGCAGGATAACCCTAGACAGGAAGGCATCCTCTTTTGCAACCTAAGAGAGCCTGGAGAAGTTGCCAAGGGGGATTTGAAGGTTCCCTGGCAGAGATTGAGGAGATTGAGGAGGTTGTATTTTCATAGCCACAAGGAGGATTCATGAGTCTCGTCAGATGACTCACTCCACAAGAGCAGGTCTTGTCAAGGTCACCATGACTTTCATCATTACTAATGGTCAAGTCTCAGCTTTCCTCTTGCTCATTAATAATAGCATTGGACACTGTTGATCCATCACTGTTCTCCAAAATACTCTGTTCTAACTATATTAGTATCATATATACCTAGTGTAGCTAGAAAGTTTTATATATGTATATATAATATATATAATGCTTGTATATATATGTATGTCTCTATATAATAATGTTCTTTCAAATTATCTGAGCCCTATTTCTTATTTCAGCCACTACTGTGGAAAAGAACTCACATGAAAGCTTGCCAACTTTGGGCTTTGTACAAATTGACCATGACTTGCTTCTCTTGATTCCTGTTCTGGGGCATGATGGAACTAGATAGTAGCAGAAACTATGTCACAGCAACCAATATAGAATCCAGAAATGCAGGGGAGTTCACATTTCTTGGAGCAATCTTTTGTTGTTCTGGGTAGACTTCAGTGTCTGTATACTTTTCCCATTTTTCCTGAGGTGGATCTCTGAAGGCTTGCTTCATTTGTGAAGGCCCTACAGGATGGACTCATCTATATAGCTTTTTCCTTTTGCTTTTTTATCCTCCTTATCCCTTTCTGCACCATATTCTGAAATAAACCAACACATACATGGACCTCTGTTTCAATCTTTTCTTAAGGAAAGATCAGGCTAAGCGTCCTGGTACTGGACAGAGCTGTTAAGTATGCAATCATCCCTCAACAGTCAGCTTCCACAGGTGTTTATATGGCTCTGTTACTTCACAAGTAGACCCTGGGTCTCATTTTTAGCAGTATCTCTATGGTTGTAGATGTGCTAGAGTCTTTTAGTTGATATCTGGTGGCTTGAGATTATGTTATGGCCCTTTCTACAACCTATATTATTATTTCCACCCCTATAGAGTTCAAGTAACAAAGATACATTTTGTTTATCTCTACATACCAGAGATTAGCACCACCCCACTTACCACTAAGAATGAAACCTTTATTGACACATGGGTGAGAAATGATCTAGCTTCAAAATCCTACCCTGGGGTCTCCTTCCTAGAATCACTGATAATACCAAGAATCTTAATCTTAACACCTCAAAAGAAGAGCCCAAAACAAGGGTCTATACACAGGCAGTTTGGTTTGGAACGCAGTCTCCAAGGGCAGGGATAAGAAGCGAGGAAGACAGCAGACAAGGAAAGGGAAACCAGAACGGCTGACTCAATTCAACAGGATCTTCATACATCTTAGGAAGTACTTCTCCCAACTTATACTCAAAGAATGGGGAATGCATTTAACCAGGAGGTGTTACCAGTTCAAAGGAGACAAGTGGAGAGAATTGCTGACAGTTCTAAACTGGAGTAGCAATCAGAATGTCTTGACTATAAGAACCTATGGGAAAGACCAACAAGCAGAGTATCTTATAATAACAGCAGTAACTGGAGTATATGAGCTGCTATACAGAAAGAGGGTACTTTCTGCTGGTGGGAAACTCTTGTCGCTTACTCATTGTCCAGATCCATGTCAGCTAAAATCCAGAATCTACTGTTGGAAGAAAGGCTGGGTCCTCCAGAGTATTGGTTCTCAACTTGGGACATTTTTACTACCAAGAAATGTGTCTCAATGTTAGGAGACAGGTTTGGTTGTCATGGTTGGGAATGGCAAGGCCCAGATGTTACTGTCACCTTGTAGGAGACCTTATTAAAATGATAATAAACCTTTAGAATGAGCATGTACTCATCCCCAAATGTCAACAGTGTTGTGAGTGGGAATCCCTATTGTAAAAGGTCTCTGTGACACCACTAAAATATGTATGATAACTCTCCATTCTATTTCTCAGAAGGCCTTGCAACCAGAAACCCTGGGGGATGGGAGATAGTACCTTCTCTGCCATGACTCCATGTTTAATTCAGTCAACAAATTATCCTCAGGGGAAGACTTACCACATCTCCCTTCCCACCTGCCTACTTTTGGGGCAGGAAGTATACATATGTGTAGGTGGACTTGACAAATCCTCAGGCTCTAAATGAAGGCCCAGAATGGAAGTTTCCAGGGGCCTTTAACAACCTGGTTCTGCTAGAGGTCACAGAAAGATAGGAAAGGCAAAGGAGGGTGTGTGAAGTTTTAACCTTTGAACAAGTAGTGAGAAGCCCATCTTAGCATTTTTAGGGCACTAAACAGAAATGATTACACAGAAGGCCAACTGTGTCTACCACTCGGTTCTTAGGAACATTAAGTTTAAAATGGAAATTCATTGCATTTTAAGTGCTTGTTAGCATCTCTAGCTCTCATTGCCTTGAAAAAAAATCTTCATGTAGCCCATGCTGGCTTCAAACTTTTTGATCTTCCTGACTGCTTGTATTACAGTCATGCCTAGTCTTAGATGATAAGAGTTCAAACCCGGGGCTTCATGAATGCTAGGCAACCACTCTTATGTACTTACTCGGTTGCTAGACCTCTCTTTGCTTTCTTGAAGACTCTACAGAGCTGAAGTGTATTCTTGTTAAGATGGGGAACTGAATCTGTGGATTATTACAGACCAGTTGAAGTTGCTTAAACACCCTATGCTTCTCTTCTTCCTAGCTCTGAATCTGGAAGTTTCATCCATTGTCCATTTAATTTCTTTCCATATCTACAGCCCTTCTGTGTTTTTACTTTGTGCCACAAAATCTTTCTGCATCTCTCTGTGTCTCTGTCTCTCTGTGCCTCTTTCTACGTCTCTCTTTGTGTTTTTGTCTCCATTAATCTTTCTATGTCTCTCTGTGTCTCTGTATCTCTGTCTCTCTGCATCTCTTTCTGTGTCTCCTTCTATGTCTCTCTTCATATCTCTATCTCTGTGACTCTCATCTCTTTGTCTCTCTGTGTCTCTGTCTCTTTCTATGTCTCTCCGTCTCTGTTTCTATGTCTCTCTCTGTCTCTGTATCTCTGTGTCTCTGCATCTCTTTCTGTGTCTCTCTCCATGTCTCTGTCTTTGTGTCTCCTGTTTCTCTGTCTCTTAGTGTCTTTGTTTCTCTGTCTCTTTCTATGTCTCTCTCTGTGTCTCTGTCTCTGTAAATCTTTCTATGTCTCTCTCTGTCTCTGTGTCTCTGTCTCTTTGACTCTCTCCATATCTCTGTCTATCTCTGTGTCTCTTTCTATGTCTCTCTGTCTCTCTGTGTCTATTTCTGTCTCTGACTCTATGTGTCTCTGTCTCTCTCATCTTTCTCCGTCTCTGTGTGTGTGCATGTGCACACACGTGTACATGTGTGTGCCATGATGTATGTGTAGAGGTGTTTGTTGGTCCTCACTTTCTGTCTTGTCTGAGACAGAGTCTCTCATTGTTTTCTGTCACTGTGTATGCCAGGATAGCTGGCCTGGGGCTTCTGGGAAGCCCCCTGTCTCTGTTTCCCATAATGCATGGAAGCACTAGGATTATGGATGTTTTCTGGGGCGTTCAGTTTATATGTGTTAGAGACCCAAACACAGGTCCTCCTGTGCAACAAGCATTCTCCCCGCTTAGGCCCTCCCCAGCCTCCCAAAATGACTTTGGCTATATTAAAGCTATTTTTCCATTGCTGCTGCAAAGGACCCTGGACAGAGAAAAGCACCCAGATTCCTTTTCTTCCTTGAAGAGCTATTTCACCAGGTAAGACCAAGAAGATTCTCACTGACTGTGTCCATCTAATTGATGAGTGGGGCTAATGTGCCAGGAGTCTAACTTTGTTATTATGTTCAATTGCTGTAATTCACAGACAAGAGGCATTTCACTGCAGTGATCAATACATGCATAGGGTTTATTATCCTTATTTGTACACAATAAAAAATGCTATTGGTTACTCGTTTAATCATTATTGGTTGGTTTTATTGGTAGTCATGGAGAAAAAGTCAGTTTGCTGTTATGCTTTGTAAAGAAGGAAATGAGTTTGTCTGAGCTTTGTTTAAATGTTTGTATGTGTGCTTATGTGTGTCCATCGTCATCATCATTTATGCCCGCAATGCTTAAGCATCCATGGGCAGTCCACTTATGGCACTTCTCTGGTTATTCCTATTCTGGGCAATCGTAGGTGTTGTGTTATTGTCATACCCAAGGTTCCACAGTCTTCCTTAATGCTGTCTATCTAGTGTTCTTTGGCCCTTCCTCTTCACCTTATCCCGTGCACTCCCAAGCAGTGCTATCTTCGGGTATCTGCCGTCATTCATTCTCATAACATTACATTTCGCTGACAATACAGCATTGCTTGCTGAAAGTCTGAGTGAGCTGCAAGTGAATAGAATGGTAAAGTCAGTGAAAACCTAGGTATGAAAGTAAACATTTAGAAGACTGAGCTACAACACTTGGGAAGGGCGCACAAGGATTTTAACATTGTAATAAAGAATCAGAACCTCAAGCAAACAGTCAACTTTGTCTATCTGGGAGAAAACCTCAGTTCAAAGGAGGGGATTATTTTGGACATCAAGAGGCAGAGGTGGATAGGGATAGCAAGGGCTGCATTCCAGGCACTAGGAAAGGGTTGGTCATCAAGAGACATAACAACAACAAAATTACAAGTGTATGAGACGCTTGTCTTCATCTGCCTCCTTTACAACTCCGAAACCTGGACAATGAAATGCTCCTCAGAACAGCAGCTGAATGAGTTTGAGATGGCATATCTCAGGAGGATTCCAGGCGTCACACAAAGAGATAGCCTGAACAATGAAGACTTTAAGAGAAACATCTCCATCAACAGAAGAAAGTGAACTATAGGATATGACAATGGCACTTGAGATACTTCGGCCTTATGTGTGTGCACAGGTCTGTATTCACACTCAAGTGTCTGTGGGTCTGTATTACACACCTGAAAGCAGAAAGGTTCGTGTTCATCTTAAAGCCTTAAAACCAGAGGTGGCTTTGGGAATGATTCATCTCATCCATTCACTTTGCACACCAGGGAAATGAATTTCAGAGACTTTAAATATTTGACTGAGGGTTGGGAGTTGGCCCAGTCGGTAAAAGGACTTCTCATGCAAGCATGAAGACCTGAGTTTGAATCCCCAGAACTCACATATCAGCCAGATGTGCAATGTTAGCATCTGTAATCCCAGCGATGCCACAGGGAGAAGGGAGGCAGAGACATGGAAATCCCCAGAGGCTCACAAGCCAGATAGTCAGATAGGCACAGTGAAAAAGATACAGGTAGAAGGTGAGAACCAACATCTGAGGATGTCTCCTGACACACATGCTTAGCACACATGCTGTGATTCACACACCCACATTCATATGTATTCATGCTGTGGCTCACACACCCACATTCACACACACACAAATATGTATGCATGTATATATCCTGCTCAGCTGATATAGCATTTTCTCTCAGGGATGACTATTTGGTATTGAAGAACCAATTGTGGGCTCTTCACTGGCTTCTTCATGCTCAGCATTCCCCAGTTGCCTGTAGATCTTTGTCCAGGATTGAGGCACTTAGAGCTTTCTTTCCTCCACTGGTGTTGTTGCTGCCCAGGTCTTTTTTAAGCAATCTTGTTGATAAGACCTCATGGATGTTCCCTGGCTGACATTTCTGAGAGACACTTCAAACTTTGTGCTCCTCTGGCTTGTACAATCTTTCTGTCCCCTTTTCAGCTGTGACAACTAAACTTTAGGTTCAGGAATTGTGTTCTCGATGTACCAGTTGGACTAGATACCACATGCCCTCTTATTCTCTGCATTGTGATTGGTTATGGTTTTATTTTTTAAAAAATGACTCTTTTGAGTAGTACCTGTTAATATAACTTTATTTTCCCACCTGATGGCCCACTAGATTACTTCTGCTTAACCATATCATCCAGTCATTCAATTTTGCACCCATAGAGTAGATTTCTACCTATTTAGGTCATTAAAAAGGTCTATTAGTTTAAGAGCACTTTCAGTGTTGACTACTGTTCAGTAGGTGGGAAATAACAAAGGAAGAAAAGAGAGAGAAACCCTCCTCAAAGTGATATAAACCAAAGATGAAGATAAAAGAGGAAAATCACACGAAGCACAAATCACCCCTTGGGAATGCTCAGTTCACCATCCTTTTCCAATCCGAGGGTTGATTTGCGCTATAGAGGCAGAGGAAAAGGCCATTTGGACTGAAGGGTTCTGCTCCTCGGAAACTCAGCAGCTGACTGTGCACCACTGTGAAAGTTATGATCGTCGTGGGTAATGCTCGCTGATAGGACTCACTTTGTTCAGCCGAGGACATCTTTGTGATTCCTGGGAACTTTCCAGAAATGTGGCATTCAGGAAGTTCAGCAGGTCTTCTCTGTATTCTTATGAAGGAAAGATTATAGTTATTCCCTTAAGATAAGTGTTACATCTTTCTGAAAATAAACCAGAGGATTTCCTGTTATGTAAAACATAGATATTAAAACTAGGGAAGAGCTGTCTCTGCATGTTTCTGCATTCATATTTTTCTATTATCTTAGTCACTCATTCCATTATTTATATACTAATTCCCCAAGAACAGCTTTTCATAAAACGATGTACTTTAAAAACACGTTAAATTCATATTGTATGAAAAAAACAGAACTTACATAATCAACAAACCATACAAACAAAAAATATCAATACGGAATTTGGTTTTGGAACTAGGCTTTTGTGTGTGTGTGTGTGTGTGTGTGTGTGTGTGTGTGTGTGTGTTCTACCTATATTCACACACACACAAATATACAATACACATCAGAATAATGATTTTGGTATTATTTAATGAAGAGGTAATCCATGTATCACCAATTTCCAATTTTTTTTAGAAAGCCATTTCTGACTTAAATAGAAGCGTAGGCTTCAGGAGGAGGGACTTGGATCACAGAAGTATTAGGTTGGTGGTAGGCCTTTGGATTATTATACCCAGCTTTACTCCCAGCCTGCACTGTCAGCTTCCTGTTCAGCAGTCCTGTGGACAGTTGCTCTTACCTCCTGTCAGGTTCACACTCTGCCCTCCCCAGCATAGTGGTCTGAAATCCCTCAGTGCTCAGGAAGCTGAAGCCCACCTTTCTTCCTCTACACCATTTGTCAGGGTGTTTTTGTTTTTTGTTTCTTTCTTGTCACAGCAAGGAAAAAAAATAACTAGTACATTTGCCTACATCCAAAGATGCTGACTCATTGATAGGATGGGACCTAAAGATCTGAACTGTTAAACAAGTGTTGTGAAGCCTCCTAGTACCAGCTAATGTTTGTGAGGTACCATCCAAGGGGACCTTCTTCCTAATTCTTTTTCTCAAGAGAAATGAAAAGTAAATGAAAAATAATAAAATGGGCAGCACCCATTACTTCTTTTAACACGTGTGCATGTGGGGGTGTGTGCACAGGCAGCACCCATTACTTCTTTTAACACGTGTGCACGTGGGGGGGGTGTGCACAGGTGTGTAGGTACCCACAGAGGCCAGAGAAAATCTGCAGAATCTCCTGGAGATGGAGCTCCGGTGGCTAGTGAACTGCTGGACAAGGGAGCAGTCAGTCTTAACTGCTGAGCCATCTCTGGCCCTACCACTACACTTTAAATGATATCCTTCTAGAAGAAAAGGCTGATATGCAAGCACAAGAAAGTTGTATTTTGTTTCTGCATAGAGTAGGCACACAGTTTGAGATCAGCGCTTCCGAGCTATGGTCTGCAAAGAGACAAGGTAAATCGGGCACCAGGTAAGAAAAGGTGCCACTCGGATTCACTGCCTTCTCCAGTGATCTGGCGTTCCCTTTTCCTCACAGCTCTCACCAATTTAACTAAGTAGGTGCAGATGCAGTTGTTTATTCCCCCTAAAGACTCTCTCCTGGATTGGGCACTGCTGGTCTGGTGGGCCAAAGGACCATGCCTACACCTGCTGTGAACACTATTTCTATAAACTCCAAATTTAGATTTCTTTGACGTTTTAGAGGATTGCCATATAAAGTTTTCACAACTGGATGTTTTGTGATACAGATAAGATAAGACCAGATGAGACCTTATAATTTTTCAGAAAATGGTAAACACAAAGGATTCCCTGACACTGCTTCATTCCCAGTGCTTTGAAGTCCTCAGGATCACCATCCCCTGACATAAATCTCAGCAACAGAATGCAAGGCCACAGAAGTGCCATCAGCACATCCTCCCGAGCACCAGCCTCCACCCGACTTTGTGGGCCTTTGAATCTCTGTAAGTAGCTCGGTCTCCATTTCTTCACCTCTAATGTAGAGTAAAGAGGACTGGGAATGGTTTCAGACATCTTCATCTGTATAACCTTGGTTACTTGGGCTATCGTTACCGATCTCCAGAAAGGTTAGTTACAAGGGAGTTATAATACTACTATTACGACCATCACCACCACTACTGACCACGCAATTGCAACACATAAGTGAACATAGCATGCCCCATGCTTTCCATATGTGAGATACTAAGCCCTTGTATACGTGAACACATTTCATCTTCACAGAAATTGTATGAGGCAGATCTGATGAGGAAAGCCTTGTTAACCAATAAACTTGAAGAGGTGGAACCTAGTTTAGGCGTGGCTTTCTGGGACAGCGAGATTAAAACCTGTGCACCACCCATGTGCGCGCTCTCTGGGTAGCTTTCCCCTGCGGTCGAGGAGAGCCTGGATCTTCCGTTCCCGTTTTGTGAATTTTCCCCTTATAATAAATAAAATATAATTGTTTTATCCTTAGCTAGACCTGGTTATTTCAAAGCAGATCTTATCTGCCTTTTACAGGTAGAGAAACTGAGGCTCAGGCAGTTTCAGAAACTTGCAAGAGGAACCAGAACTACAAACTGTGCCCATGGTAGATGCTGCTACCCATTTCTTTGCAACATCACAACCAAACGTGAATTGAGTAACAGACCTTATGTTCATATGACCCTCGCAGAAGTTATGCCCATTTGAAAACAATATTTAAAGCTATGAAATGTTTTTAGTGATTTCCTTTGTGGATGAATGACCAACGTTCTTTCTCAACCTGAGAAAATTTGATGATGTTACAAAAAAATTTTTTTTTTACCTTGTCGTATTGATTGTTGTTTGAGTCTAACACCTCAAGTCATGCTTTAGAAATCGCCTAGGATGATTCAGTATGAAGAATAAGTCTATTCACCAGGAAAGCTGAGTGCTTTCAATTCCTTCAAAGAAATTCAGGACAGATGTGTTTTTCCTTATTCTTCAACGAATCCAGAAGACAAATATATGTGCATTTTATTTCTTGTGAAATGCATTTTCATGTTCATCTCAGTATGTGGGGCTGTCAAAGCTTATAAGTTTGGCAGTGTTCTAACATGGCCATTCTGTTCTCTGTGAGAAACTTATTAAATCTATATTTTTATGAAAAACAGAATGTGGTGAAGGGTTTTTTTCATCTTTGACATTAACTTGATGGCTAGTGTTTTTAAGTCATTCAGGATCTCAAACCAGAATGACAGAACCTCCAGGACTTAAGAGCTTCCAAAGCTTGTTGCAAAAGTGGGAGGTATCAGGGGAGCTGCTGCCCCCTCTTCTGAACCACATTTTGGAAATCAAGGAAACTGTCAGAGCCATCAATAACCCTTGTAGTTTAATGCCAACTTCTCGGGTGACAGTAAGTGCTCTTTCTTTCCTGGCTCCTTGAGGTGTCTTGTAGGATAATGCCATCAAGGCAGACTTTGCAAGATCAGTGGGGTTTTTCAGAGTCTTGGTGTTATCTCTGAATTACCACACTGGTTGTCCGGGTTTTTTGTTAAGGTTTCCATTTCATTCCTCTGTCATTATATTCCTCTGTTTTATATTTTATATTTTCATTTGCTAATAAACTTTCTGTATCAGAGAAAATGACTAATGAAAGCATTTCTAAATTTGAGTCATTTTAAACTTCCTTCTTGTTCATTGTCTTGATTTGTTTAATTAACGTGTATGTGTTTAGACAGGATGTATGCAGGTACCCTCATGGCCAAAAGAGAGTGTCAGATCCTCCAGAACTGGAGTTATAGATGGTTGTACACTATACTGCCTAATGTGGGCACTGGGATCCAAACCTGGGTCCTCAGTAGGGTGGTAAATGCTTTTAACTACTGATTTATCTTTCCTGCCTTTAATGCCCTCATTTAAATGTTATGATTGGGGATTGTAATTATTTCTCTGAAGTGTGTTGATCAAATCAGGGACTGTGATTCATATGTGTTACACATCATCACAGGAAATTCAGCCTTCGACAGTTCCCACCTTGCATTGACCTCTTCTGCTGCCTAGGCTGGTAGGGTACCAGCTAAAGAGGCACACAGGGAGAGAAGAGAAATAGACATGTGTGAACACTCATAGGATGGGGTCCTGAAAGCACTTTCCTGTACTTTCTATACTTTAATAAGCTGAATTTATTTTCATGCCCCACTATTTTCCTGTTGGGTGCAGGAGAAAAATAACTATTTTACAGAGAATTCACAAAAGAGTGGCCAACAAGTACAGTCACACAGAATGCTCTTATAGAAAAATTTCCAGGACCCATAACTTGAATGAAAAACTCCTTTCTCTTTCTTTTCCTTCTCTCTCTTTGCTCCACTTATGATGAGAATAGTTTGTTTGACTCAGACCAAACCGAATCGAGCATTTCTGTGGGCACAAAGAGGAATGTGAGGCAAAAAAAGATTTTTCTTCTAGAAAAGAATGTGTGCATGGAAAACAAAATTGCCTCAAATTTCACAACATCCTTACCATTAAACATTGAAGGCAGATTTGGGTCAGTCCAATTTCCTTTGCAGATATTTGACTTTAAAAATCACATATTCAACTTTTAAAAATGGATTTGTGTGAAATGATATAAAAAGTCTCGTGGTGTGTAAGTCATGATGAGTTTCAGCTTAGCTTAACCTCCGTCTCTTCATCTTTAAAAGATGCAAATTGACTTCGGGCAATAGCAGAGATGTCTTGTGCATCTTGTCCCTACTTCCTCCAAATCAACCTCAAGACGTTCACATCAGGAACTCGGAGTGGTGCTGAAATAAATGAGTTTCTTCACAAGACTGGATGCCCCCTGAATAGGAAATTAAAAGTCATTGGGGAATACTTTTTTTCAAAGAACCATCAGATAAGTGCATAGTGCTTGTTTTCTCAGCCCAACCCTGTTAGTATATCTTCAGACCTCAAATCGATGATCCTGCTAAGTGTGTAGCTAATTTCCAGGGAGAAAGCAAAGCTTTGTCTAACTGGCCCAAGTATCATACATTTTCCGTGACACTAAGATGTCAGTTGGTGTGACTGTACTTATTCAAAGAATGCTGTGTGTTTGCTTTTGTCTGCAAGAATGTAACATTCCAAATATATTTTCAGTGTGATTTACTTCGAAGCTGCAATAATTCTTTGCATGCATGTGAGAAACAGATACTGTGGCAGCACAGATGGGAGAGAATCTCTGTCTCCTATCCCCCAGATGTGGCAAGCACTGTCTTGCCATCCCTACAATTTAATCCTAGCTACCTTCTCGTGAGAACACCATGAAGACGGGCATTGTGAAAATCTAGATTCCCAAGAGAAGAACGAATCCTTGGTCGTTCTCTCAGGCAAGTATGCAACCTTCATGAAGTGTGAAAGACAGATTCTGCTGTTGAGGTCTGGAATGTTCCCACGTATCTATTTGTTAAAGGCTTATCCCCCCTATGTGGATATATTAGTTATTTTTCTCCTCTCTGTGACAAAATATCCCATAAGAAGGAACTGAAGAAAGGAGGAGTTTATTGTGGTTCATCATAGTAGAGAAGTCATGGTAGCACGAGGTTGCAGCAGCTGGTAACATTGTATCCACAGTGGTAACATTGTATCCACAGTCAGGAAGCAGAGAGGTGACTGCTGGTGCTCAGCTCACTTCTTCCTTTTTAATGCAGCTGGAATCCCTAACCCACGAAATGGTGCTGCCCACATCTAGAGTGGGTTTCCCTACATCAGCAACCTGACCTAATTTCTCACAGACACGCCCAGGAATGTATCATTCTAAATCCTGCCAAATAGGCTGGCAATCAATATAAACCATCACAATGGTACTGTAGGGAGATGGTGGGGACTATCTCCTCCAGTGACCTTAAACTTCCTGCTGAGGTCACTGGAGGCATACCCTCAAGGGGAATTATGGGACCCCAGGCTCTTCTCTCCTGATTCCCAAATGGACAAAATAAAGTGGCTTTGCTCTTCTACATGTGTAGCCACAGGCCTATAGCAATGGTACCAGCCCCAATTGGGTTGGAGCCTCACAGAACAAAAAGAAAACCTTACATGTTTGTTGCAGTAACGAAAGGTTGAATACCACTGCAGGGATCACAGTGAGTTTTCCTATTTTACTGGTAGAGAAAACAACAAAATAGACCCTTAGCAAAACAAGGGGAAGTGGTCCACCCAGTACCACCGGGCAGAGAATCAAGGAGCTAATGCTCTCCACTCCAACCCCTGAGCTCTTTCCAGAAGGTGCCATGAAATTCCTCTATAAACTTAAAGCGTCTTACAGATGGGAGGCATTACATGATCAGAGCCTTTTGAAATTTCCCCTGACATCCTAAGGCCAAAGCCAGGGAAAAAAAACAGGAGAGAGATTGGAAAATGAAACCACTGGTCTTTCAGTAGATCAGCTCAAGAGAGTGCAAGCAGACATAGTAGCAATGGGCAGGTAATTTGGAGCAAATAAATCAGTCATGGCACTGAGGCTCAGAGCAGGTGTGATGAGAAGACAGGCAGAAGAATGCGTTCAGAGGAAGGAATGATGGCCAAAGGGTTACAAGGCCTGAAAGGGTGGGGTCAGGCAAGGCAGGGATGTACGTTGGTGCTCAAGCTTTGACGGACTTTCATCCCTAGGCTCTTTGGGATCTGATCACAGTTCATTGAGTGCTGGAGTCTCCACAGTGGGAGATGTGCTATTGTGTCCCTACATAGTCTCTGTCTCTCTAGGGACAATCCTGGCACCTCTCCCCCTGAGTGTCTTCTCTAATGCACACATCCAGTCTGCTAAGCACAAACAGGAAGGAAACACCTGAAAATTTAGTGACTGGCTGCCAATGGGAGCTGGCACACAACACCTCCACTCCCTTTCCACCCAGGTCTGTCACTCAGCATTGCCCTATTGGCTTCCGGAGTTCCTCATGGTTTTGAGGTCCAGGCATTCACTGGTTATTTGCTTGATGACTCTTTTTTGTTGCCAATGTTGTTGTTTGTTGAGGAGTATTGTTTTAAGGTGTGTTACTTTTGTTTAAGCTGCATTTGTTTAACGGTATGAAGCTGTGGTTCTTTGCCTATCTAAAACACCTGATGGTCTAGTAAAGCGCTGAATGGCCAATAGCGGAGCAGGGCTGGCAGGCAGAGAGTATAAATAGAAGTAGAAATAAGGAAAAGGAGGAGCAAGAGAACAAGGAGAGAAGAATGTCAGGGGCTAGTCACCCAGTCACCCAGACAGTCACGGAGTAAGAAGGAAAGAAAAATGTAAGGAAGCAAGAAAAGGGAAAAGCCCAGAGACAAAAGGTCGTCAGGATAATTTAAGTTACAAAAGCTGGCTAGAAATAATCCAAGCTAAGGCCAGGCATTTATAATTCAAAAATAAGCCTCTGTGTTTGATTTACTTGGGACCTGGGTGGTGTCCCTCCTCAAAAGAGTAGAGTAAAACATCACACAACAGTTGTTGAATTACCTCTGTGCCCTTGTCCCCACCGACTCTCTCCCAGATAAACAACTTACCTTTCCTTGTTTCTAAATCACATAAGACACATCTTGCTGAGGAAGACTCTTAAAAACTTTATTGCAAATTGTAGACTAGAGTATGCTGATTCGGGGCAGACTGGGCTCAGGAGACACTGGCAACAGAAGACGGTTGAGTCTGTTGCCCAAGGTCAAAAACCACAAGGCTGGCAAAGCGAGGAAGACAGACACATGATCCTCTAACAAGAAGAACTGAAGCTCTGAGGTTTGTTTTGTTTTGCTGTGGTAGGGTCTCAGATATCCAGGATGGCTTTAAACACACCACATACCCAAAGCTATGCTTGAACTCCTGATCTTCTGCCTCTAGCTCCCAAGCGCTGACATTACAGGCATGTGCTACCACAGGGCAAGGCACTAAGGGACCCTTCAGATGTGCTGGGGCCAAAAGTGCTGGAATTCTCGGGGAAAGGGAAATGTCACTGACCACCATGGCTGATGCTGGAGCAACAAACAGTGAGAAACACACTACTTACTGAACCATATCTGTTCTTAGACAGTATATCACCTTTCCTCTATAGTAGATTAGGAATCAGGGGTCAGAAAGGACAAATATCTAACTCCCAGAATAATCGCAACACCACTTAAAGTCCCAGGACACAGAATCTGCCACAGATTCTTTTCTACCACGCCATCCTACTTTAGAAAGTTTAAGTAAAGCTTAGGGTTCTCAAGCTTAGCAGTTATTTTGGAGAATAGCTGGACTTCTAGACATAGACAAATTAGAAAAGTCCCAATTTTCTCTGAGAGCTGACACCCACCTAGAGGGCAGATTATGCAGTCCAAATAACCATCTGTTCTATGGAGAGTATATAATGACTCTGTAGTGCTGCCGTGAGTTTTAATTGCTGTTCATTAAGTGCGTGGAATGCTTATTGAATGTTTTAGATGAATTTCTGATAGTTTTAGTAGACTACAAAGAATTGTCAGACACTAAAGAACCCAACCACTTTGGTCTATACTTACCCTGTTTTGTTATTTACATTATGTATAAAGGAATCTTGGGGAGTCATAATAATCAGTGTTATATTGTGTTATATTGTATGTGTAGTGGTTTGAAAGAAAATGGCCCCCAAAGGGAGTGGCCCTATTGGGAGGTGTGGCCTTGTTGGAGAAGCTGTGTCACTGTGGGGGTGGTCTTTGAAGTCTCTTTGTCTCAAGCCTCCCTCAGCATGACAGTCAGTCGGCTTCCTGCTACCTGCAAGAGTAGCCCTCTCAGACCCAGCATCATGTGTGCCTGCCAGCAATCATGCTCCCTGTCCTAATGATAATGGACTGAACCTCTGAATCTGTAAGTGAGCCCCCCAGTTAAGTGTCTTCTTTTGGTAGTCATCTCTTCACAACAATAAAAACCTAAGACAGTACGTTTGGTTGATCTTTAAACTCAAAGAATAAGAATACTTATCTTTGAGGGAAAGCATTCATCTTCTCTGTGTCCTAAGGCTCCCTTTAAACTGAGGGCTGCTTTTGAGAATTTCAGAAACAGGACGCAAAGTCCATCAGCTCCCTCCTCATAAATTACTGCAAGTGCTTAGGAGAACTTTGTACCTCTGAAGCACTTTTATTGCCCTTGAATCTCTTTTGCATGCTATTTGTAAACCTCTAACTAAAGCTGGCTCTAGAGAAGCAATAGGATCTTAGTAGGGCTATTTTTGAATAAACCATTATGAGTAAATATCCCCTAAAAATGAAGACTGTTTTAGTTCAAAACATTAGGTGTTAGCAAAGTATAATGATGTGTACATGCAAATCACTATGAGGAAGAAGGATTGTCAATTTGAGCCCGACCTGGAAAATACAGTGAGTCTGAAGATAGCCTGGATTAATAGTGAGAACCTGTCTGTAGCCCAACAGCAAAACCCATTAACTGCTGAAAATGGAAGGAACGGGAGAAATCATTTCCTCCCGCCATCTACGGTGAAGAAGACTCGGGGGCAGTTGAAAAGACTTGCCCCAATCATTCTGTTCATCACTTGGGGGCCGGGTCTGTAGTCCAGGACTCCTTTTTGAGACCTTCAAGGATGGTTCACTTTCTTGAGGAAGGGCGGTGTGCCACCAGCTCCACCACAATCGCTCTTCTGAGGTCCACATCTTCCTGAAACTAAGAAACTAACACACTGCTTACATGAACACTTCCGTGTGTTCGGAGAGGTGTGAATTCCCCTGCCTTGTTGATACAACTCTGAGTATATTTAAGAACGAAAAGAAACATTGCCATATACAAAGCTAAAGCGTCATAGACTTGCCAGGATGAAAAAGCAAGTGAAAACACTTTCAAGTCACCCTCTACCTCGCCACAGGGCCCAACAAGGAAGACCTGAACCCCAGATTGGATCTTTACAACCATTGAAAAGATAGGACCCAATTCAGGCCCAGGAAGTTACCCATACTTTTCAAATTGTCCTAGAAGGTCTCTAGTTGCAGGTCCAATACACAGTAACAAAACCCCAGTGGCATTCTTCATACTAATAAAAAAAAACCCACAGTACAAAAACCAAACAGCAGAAACATTCCCAAGCAGAAATAGAGGTATCATAATGCCTAATTTCAAATTATACTATAGAGAGAGCCATGGCAGCAAAACAATCTTGATACCCAGCCAGCTGCCTGAGGCAGCCTCTTGAGCAAATGGCATTGGGAAAACTGGAACTCCATATGTAGAATAATGAAACTAGATCCCCATCTCTCACCCTGGAGAACAGTGATTCTCAACCATCCTAATGCCGAGGCAATTTCATGCAGTTCCTCATGTTGTCGTGACCCCCGACCATAAAATTATTTCATTGCTACTGCATAACTGTAATCTTGCTACTGCTATGAATTGTAATGTAAATATCTGATATTCAGGATTTCCAATATGTGACCCCCCCAAGGGGATCATGACCCGCAGGTTGAGAACATCTGCTTTAGAAAAATCAATTCAAAATGGATCTAAGACTTTAGTGTAAGACCTGAAGCTTTGAAACAGCCAGAGGGAAGCATGTGGAAATACTTCAACATATGAGCACAGGCGTGGACATCCTGAAAAGACCCCAATTGCCCAGGAAATAAGAACGGGCAGGTAGGATTGCACAGCATTAAAAGATGTGCACAGCAAATTAAACAATTAATAGAGTGAAGAGAGAGCCAGCAGAACTATACAAACCTTTGCCATCTCTATTAATCTTACACGTGCTCAATTTCCAGAACCTACAAAGAACACAAAAATAAAAGGCAAGCAGACAAACAAGCAAACAAAAAAAAGCAAGTCATAAAATCAATAAATGAACAAATGAATTAAATGGATGATTCTCAAAAAATACAGATTGGTCAATAAATATATGAAAAATGTTCAACACCCTTAGGTCATCAATGAAATGCAAATCAAAACTATATTGAGATTTCCCACTCATGCCAGAATGTCTATAATAATAATAAAACAACAACAACAAAAAAAAAAACAAATGACAACCAGTGCTGGAGGATATGTGGGGAAAGAGAAATCCTATATACTATTATGGAGGTTTATTCCTGAAAAGGCTAGCAATAGAAGTACCATAGGACCCAACTACACAGCCACTGGGTATACACCCAAAGAAACCTAAGCACAAGACATGTAGTCACCCATGCTACTTCACCACACGCACAGACATGTAGTCACCCATGCTACTTCACCACACGCACAGACATGTAGTCACATACCCATGCTACTTCACCACACGCACAGAACCCAGGTTATGGAAGTAGTCCAGTTACCATTACCAATGAACAGATAAAAGAAAATGTAGTGTATGAAATAATGGAGTTTCAGTCATTCATAAAGAAGAATGAGATTATGTTGTTTGGGGACAATCAGTGTAAAGGAGTCATCTTGTTAAGTGGAGTAAGCCAGACCCAAAAAGACAAATATCTCAACTTTCTACTTATTTGAGGGATCTAGATCTTCATAGCTATAAGAAGGCAATTATTTAGGAGAAAAAGGGAGAACCAGGGAAAGAGGGGACGGGGAATAAGAGAAGGACCACAGGGGGTACCTACCAGCAAATACATGATACGCATTTTTGAAAACAATGAAGCCATTTGTAGAGCAACTTAAAAACTAAACACAAAATTGAAATCATAGGTTTTCAGTTAAATCGTGCCATGGTTGATTGTCCTTTTCTGCATGCTGTGTCCTACAGTCAGGTTGACCCACACAGAAACAGGAATAGCCCAGAACAGCATGACTTCAGGGCCACAAGAGAGTCTGTGCTATCCCTCTCTCAAAATAAACCTCTTAACATTTACAAGGTGATTGTCAATGCTTCGTTCAAGACTTTTAGATCCCTAGTTAGAGCAGCTGTAGATGACATCATTTTCTCCCTTATGTTGCATTGTTTTGAAGTGTGAGTCTGAAGAGGAAAACGAAAAGGGGAGGGCGGGGCACCGGAGTAAGTCCCTGGGTTTTCCAGCACCAGAAGGGAAAACCACCTGGGAGGGGTGCTCAATGTCAATATGACTGAAACGTGGACTTCTGGAGCCTTCCTGGCATGTTTGAACTGTTCTGTGTTGTCTCCAGGTTTAATCCATGTGAAGCTTCTTTTGGTGAAGAAGAAGATGGAGATGATTTCAATAAGCACCATGCAGTAGAAGACAGTGGCAGGCAGGCAGAATGAGTTGCCCATGGTTACACTGTTGCTAAACTGGACAATTCCAATCCAAGCATCCTGGCTCCAGAGTCTGAGTCCCCAGCAACTGTAGTGACCGTTTGTCTATGTCACACTCCGTCACTGCCATGACCTGGCTTGTTTACTTTGTTTTCCCGACCACTGAAGTGGCTCTAAGCCTCTTGTTGATCCCCTATCTGTCTGATGAGATGTGCTTGGTATTAAAAGCCCCAAAGCTACATTGCCCTATTGACTCCTCCATATTTTTATGCCCCCGAGGGCTCCTCTGGGGACCTTCACAAGAGAAGACTAGGCACTGAGCACCTCTCTGAAAATGGATCTCCCAACAAAGAGCTGAGAAGGTGAGAGACAGGCAGGTGAAGGACTGAGCAGAAGCAGAAGGCTACTTATTTATAATAGATGCTCCGGAAGGCTGGGCTATTCCTGTCTGTTAAGTACTCAGCCCCAGACTTATAACAAGATTTTTTTTTTGTCTCTGTGGATGAATAAGCAGCGCCCTGGTTCTGAGGGAATGAAGTAATGGCCTTTAGGTTTGATGCACATGAATAATACAGATGCTGGGCTGGGCAGTGTCCCTATCCAGCACTCTCCACATACAAATGGAAGACTGGGGATTCTGGGACATCCGAGGTAGCATTTTCACAAATATCACACATAAATAATGTAAGAGGCAATGTTTAAGAATAGGAAATACAAAATCCCTGGTGCCCCAGCCAGTTGCCTGTCTCTGTGCGCCCAAGTCTCCCATGAATCTCTGTGGGCATATGGTGGGCAGCAGCAGCCTTTGAAGCTCTCGGTCCTGGTGACACCTCTTTAAATTCTCTTAACTACTTGTGTTCTGGGGTCAGTGTTTTGAAGAGGGTCAAATAATAGAAAAATGAGTTTCAAAAGTTTTTTTTTCTTAAGTTCCTCACTTTAACAAAAAGATGAAAACCCAAATGTTCAGAGCTTAAGAAGAAAGCCATTGCTGTACTGCGTATAAAATGTGCTTTAATCTTTTCTAGGCCCCCACAAAAGTGGAGAATGGTCTAGTGCCATGAATAGCACAGCAAATGAATCACTGCACAAGTCCCTTATTTTCACAGGGGTGGTATTTATTAAGCCTCTTGAATTTAACCTCACTCGCAAAACTATTTTCACATGTAGATGTAATTATGAAATTGAGAGACCTTTCAATTTTGCTAAGAACTCTCAAGTTTGAAATTAGCGATAACCCTCTTTAGCCCCAGATCTGGCTGAGGTGTACAAGTGACTAATAAAATTGGAAGCAGGAGCTTGGCCTTCACGTTTGCCAGTTCAGTAAGTCAGATCTTCTGATAGGCGAGATGGCTGGGGCCAGGTCAGTTTCCTGAAGAGCCATTTAAACCGAAGGTGACACACGTGTTTATACAATTCATTAGTTATTTGATATTTAAGATAAGAAAGTCAAAGGTGCATCGGTGGTGCCATACCTGCTAAAATAGCCAGTGTAACAGAGGCTTTCCTGCATCAGAGGTACCCAACACAACCATGTCTCCTCAGTACGTGGTAAGAAAATAGACCTAACTCAGGCCAGTGTGTCTGATTGTTTCCCCTAACCAACAGATTTCACAACTTTGTCCCCTTACATCCAATATGGCTGAAAACTAGGCTCCTCTTGCAAAGTCTTCCAAGAGAACACAGGTCACAGAAGCAGTCACATTGTGGAATTTACCAGATGAATCCCTTTGCCAAGTAAGCAGAGAATAAAGAAAGCATTTCCTGATGGAATTGTAGGAACGAGGTGAAGACAGGATGGTGAGAATTCTCAGTACTTTTGAAACTTTTTTTTTTTTTTTTTTGGCAAACTGAAGTGTGTCAAAGTGGAATGTAGCAGACACACTGTCCTTAGCAGGCAGGGTCTCTCTGTCACCTATTTGTGGGTTTCATTAGGATCTCTATGAAGCAACCCTGATGTAGGTCACGGGGTGGTCAGCTGTTCATCTCTGCTGTTATCCCAACTGGACCATCCAGCCGTGGGAAGGAGGGAATGGTTTCTTTAAGGAATCGGGCTATTTATAAAATAAATATAAAATCTAATATCCATTATGCACAAATGATGTTGCGGGAGAGCTCCAGCGGCTGTATATTTGCTGAGCATCAGCCTCCTATGAGTATAAATTGCCCCATAGTGAGGAGAAACACAATACAGTTCGCCAGAGACTCGGCTGCAAGGTGTAACTGCTTGTCTACGGGCAAGTAATGACTTGCGTTTTCAGCTGCTTCTTGGTAAGAGCCTTAGTAATTGGAATCAGTTATTCAAAACATCGCTAAATGTGATTTAAATGGCAAGGATTTAATAACAGAGAAAGAAGCCATTAAGGGGGTTCAAGCAGGGGAGAAGGGAATTCCGTTTTTTAGAGCAGAGGGAGAAAAATAAAGCAATTACTTGATGTAAAGGCCAGAAACAGGACTCCTGCTGTCAGGGAGAAATCAAATCTGTCAGCAATTAGTGAGGTCTTAGGAGGTAAAGAACTCTCCAGTGCTGAGCAGTGAATAAGGGGTTAGCAATTATATGAACTGATAAAAGTGTTCTGGTTTCCAAACAGCGGGCTAACAAGCCTTCCTTTTTTCATAACTTGATGCAGATGTGATGGTCACACTTCAGGGTGTTTTTCAGGACTTCTTCAGCAAAGTTCTGTAAGAAGCCCATGCCAAGCCTCTTTCCATCTTAAACCACGTTCTTGATACTAGCTCCAGACGATGAGAAGTAGATTTCGGTAACAAAGATTTCCTTCATTAAAAGACATGTTAGCATCCCTGAACACACAATTAGGAACAGAGTCAAATGGGAGATCTCTACCTGTGTGGATTCTTCTCGGAGGGTGGTGGCTGAACAAGATCACACGGCACAAACTTGACACCAAATAAGCAGTGAGCTTCATTATTGAATATTCTTAGGAATCAAATATATCTGTGCAAATACACTGATACCTTTTCAGCCCTCAGATGTTCCCTCCAGGAACTCTTTAAAGTTCTTTGGGATTGAGGGATGCCAGGTCAAAACTCAAAGTAAGTTAAGTCTTACTGGAAAGAAAGATATGTTCTCGGTCATAAACAATTACAGGGCTTCGATTTGAGAAACTATTCGTTAAATGAGTATTTAAAACGAGGCCATTTGAAAAGAATCCTCTAGAATTAGGCCTCTTTGGCTCTCTATGAGGGTGACCTGTTTGTGTTTTCTTTGGCACGTATCTTGTTTTAAAGACATATTTCACTAGCCCCGGGTAACACTCACAAAGGAATCAATCACTCAGAGTGTGGTACCAATCTGTCAATAGGATACAATTAAGCAGGTCTTTTTCTCTTTGTGTTTGCCCTAAGAAATTCAGTCCTGATCTATAAAGGCATTGAGGATTTCTCCTTCTGCCTGTATACTGTATGAAGTAATTATGAGATCTTTCGAATTTTTCTAATCAATGTATCTTGAAGGGAATTTGCATTTTGGGCAAAACTTTCCTGACCAGAAGGAAGATCCTTACCTGTCCCTCTTCTCACAGATGGGGTCTGCAGGGCTCCTGCTACTGAAAGAATTTTGAGGCTGAGATCATGCCCACGCAAGCAACCCTAAGCAAACTCAGAGTCAAAAAAGACATGGAAATGGGGGAAGGGGTCTAACTGAGAAGAAGGGGGGGTCAACAGAGGTGGGAGGGGATAAGAGGGCATAATGAGGGGTGCGTGAGCACAACACATTATATGTCTGTTTGTGTGAGTATACTTTGTATACGTGTATGAAATTGACAAAAAAAATTATGTTACGTTGCTGGCAAGCTAAACAAAGATCTTTAAGTGAAGCCTATGAAAAATTCAGTATTATGTAAAACAATGTGGAAAAGCCAAAGTACGCTTGGCATGGCAGTACATACCTGTCTATAATTACAGCACTGTGGTGCAGAGGCAGGAGGATTCTCAAAGTTCAAGACCAGCCTAGTCTGACTAGCAAGACTCTGTCAGTAATTTAAGAAAGTAGCAAGTGAAGTTCAAAGGAATACTGCGTGTAGTTGTGGCAATGGTAATCTCTACTAGTGGATGGGGCATGGAAGACTTTGCTAGCTGGATATAAATGAATACAGAGGAAGGCTCAGAATCCTTTAAAAGTTGCCCAGGAATAAAACAGGTGTCTATATTCCTTCAGCAAGGAATGTGATGATATTTTGTTTGTGCTTTAACAGATAAAGCTGGCCTGAAGATCAGAATGCAGAGTTAGCCACACTAGTTAGCCATAGAGGTTAGACACTGGTGGCACACACCTTTAATCCCAGCACTAAGGAAGACAGAGGCAGGCAGATCTCTGAGTTCAATGCCACCCTGGGATACACTAGACTGATCCAGTCTAAAAGAGAATCAGAGCCAGACGGTGGTGGTTCACACCTTTAATCCCAGCACTAGGAGGTGGAGACAGGAAGGGATTTGGCTGTGAGGAGAGAGGAATATAAGGCGGGAAGAGACAGCAAGCTCAAGGCATTGAGTCTGGGGACTTGTAGAGATAGGATTGCCCATTGGGTTTAAGGACTTAGTAGGGGCTCGCAGCTGATCTTTCAGTTTCACCCCTAATATCTGACTCTGGGTTTTTATTATTAAGACCAATTAGAAACCAATCACACTACATTCCCTGGCCTCACATGCAACTTCCTGAGGAAGAGAAATCAGGAGAACTTTTTTTTTTTTAACCAGGGCAATGGCTATCATGTGGGTACCAATGAATCCATGGCCTATGGCCCTAGTTAAGATGGAGAATTATTCTCCTTCAGGACTGGACAGCACTGGGTCTTGGTGATTATTTAATTTGGCTGGTGGTGAAATTTGGAATGGGCCCAGGAGAGAGCTTGAGAAAATAGCTGCTCTTCATTTTCAGCTGACTTGAGTCTGTTCCTGGGACCTGTGGTGCTATCACAAATTCAGTGTTAGTGTCATACAAAAGTCAATCTTATCACCAAATTAAAAGCTTAAGCAACCCCTACTGGGATGCTGTGTGGATTTTGATATGCCCAGCTGGATCCTCTAAGCATTCTGCCACAGCAGCCTTACATGAGAGAGCTTGGTGAAGCAACTTTTCTCTGGAGGATGGGGTTAGAGAGCCTACGGGTTTGGGTATGAAATGGCATTCTATGTCACTTCCAGACTTGTGGAAGATGGCCTTCCATATTCAATTATAGCCTAAGTTGGGCACTTAGCAGTCAGGATATTCCTTGGGTTAAAGGATGTGATCGAACTCTAAACTCACGATTTTCATCTATTCAAATTACCAATTAACCAGCCTTCCAAATAGGTCAGCAAGTGTGGAACAAGAGAAAAGTGTTCTGGTGTTGCCAGGCTACATGGCCTGGCTGGTTCAGACAAGGACAGCAAGAGGAACCACCATGCCATATCTGGGCTATATGGACTTTCTAACCTTCTCAGCAGCCATGCCATAAGGAGGAATTTGATTCCTTGAGGTAATTTCAACCTTCATATAACTGGTGACCAACTAGTGAAGCATATGCACTGAGATTTGAACTATCACTAGCAAGCCAAAGGCGAACATTCAAAAGTCATCCGCAGCAGGAACTTTCCTGCATTTTAAGAAAAGTGGGATATCTTGATTCCACACAGGGACTTCGGAAACACTATTCACTGATCCTGTAAAAACAATTCTGCCTGTGGCGCACAGCTCTTAAGCACAATGTAAAACAGTCATGTGTAAGTTTGCTTATCTTCCCCTAAAACAAACACTGATCTGTGTTTGTGAAAACGGCAAAAATCTACAAGATTAAACAAAGAGAGAATCAAATGTCATTGGTTTCAGCTATTTTTTTTTAAAATAAGAAACCTGAATTCTTAGCCTGTCCTCCTTCCTTGGGCTGTTTTTCTTCTAGTGTGGCCCTTACTGTGTTTTTAAACGTAACATATTCTTGGTCAGTCTGCTGACCCTCCTCTAACTACAGATCTAACTGCCAGCAGCACAAATCATCAAAACGATTTCATTCCTATAACTCTGAAAAGGAAATGTGAAAAATTTGATGCAGAGCATGAACTCCTTGGCAAGATCACAAAACCTCGCTGAGAACAACTCAAGGAGAAGTGAAGTCATTGACACAACCTGGGAGACAGGGGCTCAGCATCTCTACCCGATTCTGCACTTCAGGAAGCAACTGACCTGCAATCTTGAAAATGGCTCCTTGGGTTTATATTAAGTTTGACTCATTACTTGGGTTTTCTCTATAATGATGATACTCTAAGTTTTATGAAATCTATAAAGACAGAGTGTGATCACAGTTTCAGCTCTGCTTTCCTTTCCCTATGAGAAAGCCCATAGAGAACTGAGCAGGGACAAATGTATCTTGTTGCAACCCAAGGCCAGGCCAAGGCAATGAATACAATAGGAATCACAGGGTGTGTGGGCTTATCTTATTACTAATAGCCTTTAATGCAAGTTCAGGAATACCTCGCCTCATATTATAGGAAGGATTCACGATGCTGGAAAGGCTTGTTGGAAACACACTTGTTTGTTCTTAAGAGTATTTCCAAAAGGAAGAAAATGCAAACCAGAGTCTGCTGTGGGATAATGCTCTTGTACCCTGTAAACATTTGTCACTTGTATTGGTTTAATAAAATGCTAATTGGCCAGTAGCCAGGCAGGAAGTATGGGCAGGGTGACCAGAACAGGAGAATTCTGGGAAGAGGAAAGGCTAAGTCTGCAGTCACCACCAAATGCAGAGAAAGCAAGATAAGAATGTCTCACTGATAAAAGATACCAAGCCATGTAGCTAACGTAGACAAGAATTATGTTAATTATTATATGTTATTAATTATGTTAATTAATATGTTATTAATTATGTTGTAAGAGCTAGTTAAAAGTAAGCCTGAGCTAATAGGCCAAGCAGTTTATAATTGATATAAGCCTCCCTGTTTCTTTGGGAGTGAATGGCTGCAGGACTGGGCAGTACAGAAACTTCTGTCAACAAGAGTCATTGGTCACTATGCTCAAGAGCCTTTGGGGACAAATGGATGTATGTTGGCTAAACATGGATGGAGCATCACCATATCATCTATAGAATCGGGTCATAGGATAGGTCCCTGAAACAAAACTCTTATTAGGAAAACATCCTATGCCTTCTTGAGTAGGAGCAAAAATAGTTTTTCCTTATGTGAATTCTTTCTCAAGTGTTGACACTGAGAAGAACTGGGTTGGTTGTAAGGCAAAGTGCCTGTAGGATAGAAGTCTGGGCAGAAGCAGGGAGTGGTAACATTTTGGGCATGATTTTCTTTCATTTAAGTGGAAATGCTCAAAGTTTGGTATATTCTTTCTCCTTTATGATAATGTGTAGGCTTTTATTATGAAAATTCACTAGCAGTCTGTCAGTAAAACAAAGTTATTTGGGTTTATTTTTTTCCTCCATTTACAATATGGAGTTTCTGCTGGCCTGGCTTTTTAGAAAAAACATTTTGTGAGTGTGTGGCATGATGCCTGTTCATATATGAGCATGGATTTTCATGTGCCACGGTGCATGTGTGGAGGTCAGAGGATAAACTTAGGGGCCAGTCCTATCCTTCCATTTTTTCTGAGATGAGGTCTTTTGCTGTTCACTGCTGTGTCTGCCAGTAGGAGTTATAGATGTATACTTCCACCTCGGACTTTACGCGGATGCTGGGCTGTGTCTGCCTGCAGGAGTTATAGACGTACACTTCCTCATCGGACTTTACGTCGATGCTGGGCACCTGAACACAGATCTTCACCTCTACACAGTAAGAGCTTGACTCACTGAGCCATCTCCCTACTCCCTTTAATGTGAGGATTGTATTGAGAAGAGCTTCAAAGGAGTGGAGATGTGATCTGGAGACATGCCCTGGAGCAAGACTGTTATTCCCTTCTACAGCTCACAAGCACACTGCCCTGTGCTCACTGCTTTCCAAGCAATGACCCAGTGATGCCAGAATTACATTTAGAGACTTTGAGCTCCCTGTTACAGTTTCTATGGCATAATGATGGCTCAAGTTAGAAACTGGAAAGCATAGATTAGTTCCCATTACATTTACAGGGAGTCACGTGCCATGCTGTACTACAGTGTCCTGCTTACAGACTGGGGACTAATGGTTGTCGCATCTACTTTGCAATTTTTCCATGGTAAGTAGTAATTGAGACAATGGTAAATTATTAACAGAATACAAGCTGTGAGATGTTTCTTATATAACAGTGCAGACCATGCAATTGACAACCTTACATCTCCTAAGAGAAGTTTCATTTTATAAAGCCATGCAGTATACTGTCATCATTCTATGGTTATGGTGGAATATTGGTGTAGGTGTATGTGCATGTGTGTGAAAGTACAAGGGCCCCATGTGTGTTGAGAACAGAGGTTAATGTCAGGCGTCTTGTATTACTCTCTACATTTTATTATTTTGATATTCAGTTTATTCTTTTATTCTCATTAATCCTGAAGCTTGTCTATTCAGCTAGCTTGACTAACAAATGATTTTTTAGGAATCTCTGCTCCCCAACTCTGGTGCTGGGGTTACAAGCATACACCAGCACACAAGGCTTATAACATGAACTCTGGGGACCTGAACTCAGGTCCTCAAGATTCTTTATGAGATGACAGTCAAATAAAAGACCTGGTGTTTTGATATGGGATTCCCCTCTATATGCTGTGAATACCATTGGTTAATAAAGAAATTGTCTTGGTCCTGTGCAGGGAATAGAGGTAGGCAGGGAAAACTAAACTGAATGCTGGGAGAGAAAAGGAGGAATTAGTGAGAAGCCATGGAGCTGTTGCAAAAGGCAGACATGCTGAAACCTTGCCGGTAGGCCACAAGCCTCGTGGTAAAATATAAAATAATGAATATGGATTAATTCTAGATGTAAGAGCTAGCTAGCAATATGCTTAAGTAATTGGCCAAGCAGTGATCTAATTAATATAGTTTCTGTGTGACTATTTCAGGGCTGAACAGCTGGGAACCAACAAGCAGCCTCCTACAACAGTGTTTTTCGGTCCTAAGAGCCTCTTGAATGTGTCATTATCATTCCACTCCCAGTTATTATCCTATTATCCTTGTATTTGTATTAGTTTGGGTTCTCTAGAGTCACAGAACTTTCTCTCTCTGTGTCTCTGTCTCTCTCTCTCCCTCTCTCTCTCTCCATATATAAATTCATTGGAATGACTTATAGGCTGCAATCCAACAACGGTTAGTTGTGAATGGAAAGTCCAAGAGTCTAGTAGCTGCTCAGTGCCATGAGGCTGGGTGTCATGGTTGGTCTGCTGGGATCCTGAAGAAGACATGGATGGGCAAGAAGGGGAAGAACAAACCCTTCCTTCTTCCATTGCCCTTATATAGGCTCTTAGCAGAAGTTGTGGCCCAGATTAAAGGTGCGTCTTCCAGCCTCAAGGTCTGCATTAAAGGCCTGTGTCTTCCAACTTCAATCTGGATCAAAGGCATGTTGACTCCTTGCCTCAAGATCCAGATCACAAGTCTTTCTCCATTTCTGGATTATAGTTCATTCCAGGTACAGCCAAGTTGCAACCATGAATAGCCATCACAATCCTTTTCTTCCCTTACATTTCCATATCAGTTTCTTAATTGTTAATGCAAAAAGTATATTTAGGGTTTATTGCCTAGCGTATTAGGCACTTGTCTGTTGGCAAGCACCAAGCTATAGTCTACAGAGGTAGGCTTTGCTCCTTTCTCATTGTTATTCCCCGAGCCCCAGTCACTTGAGCTTTCAAACAGGGAAGTCGCAGACTGGGCATCAAGTCAATTCTAGCTCCTGAGATCTGAAAGGCAGCCACTTGTAGTTTATTACACACTGCCTCTCCAGACTTCAGCCCTAACACTGAATTGTGCAAGCATCCAGACTTCATCTTGGCTGCGTGGCAAGGTCTGTTTTCTGTCAGGATGCCCAGGTCTCTCTTTCTTTCCATTGTCTCTGGTTGGCATCAAGGAAGAAAGAATACTTCACAGGCATGCAATGAAGACTCTTCCCTCTCACAAGCACCACGGGGAACTTTTTAAAGCCTCCATGGAGGACAGTCACTTTCTTTGGAAAGCTATTCCTTCAAATTCACCTTTTCCAAAAATTAAGTTAACCTTCATGCAATTGATGCTACAACTTTCCTAATTCATGCTTGCGATCCGTGAGAACTTCAAGGAAAAGGGTGAGCTTCTTCATGCAAAAGGGCTTTGAATGAACAATTGCTTTAATGCTGTTGTACTTGGCTGACTCAATTCGTATGTGAGAACAAACCTTTTCCATCAGGTTTTCTAAGCTCTTCCCACCAGGATGCACATAAACCATGCTGAAGCACAGATGTTCTAAAATATGCCTTGGCATTTTTTATTGATAAAAACAATCAACTAGTAGTTAATTAATTTAGTTTTTTAGGTGTCGATGACCAACAGCACTGTAAGGCTCAGTCAAGCCCCTGAGTCTTAGCTTTTTTCAGTATGGCATATCTACGAGCATCTGAAGAGTGTGTCTGTCAGTCACCATAAAAGAAAAGCCACTTAGCTGCTTTAAGAATATAGATATAAGCAATGAGCAGAGAGGATGGAGGCCATAAGATCTCCCAAGTGTGTGAAAACATGTGACTGTGTCTGTGTGTGTGTGTGTGTGTGTGTGTGTGTGTGTGTGTGTGTGTGTGTGTTGTTTTCCAGGGAGAGAAGCTAATCTCTTGGCTTAGATCCACCTTAGTATTAGCCTCAGTGATTTCTTCCCCCCACCCTCCGTGCTCTAAATCATTATTGAGTTTATTACTTCTTTTTTTCTCTTGCTAGAGAAGATTAATAGCCTTCCCTGGGCAAAGGGAACTCTGCAGAGCGCAGTGGCTCTATAAATAGCACCTGCTGATTCTCCAGTGCCCAGTATCTCCCCAACACATCTTGGTCTTTAAACAATTTGCTCAGAAGAAGAAAGCTGAGGGTCACTGTGCACTTTGGTGTTACTCAAAATATGTTTTATGGATAGTGGATTTTTCTCCAGGAAGTTTGGCCTGGCAGAACCTTTAGAGAAACCAACCTTCTCATCCCTCCCCAGGGAGGCATACCTCACTAACCAGACTTGAAGGCTATCACAGGGCTGACTGGACCCACGGCATATACCAAGTACATGTTTTGCCTGTGAATTGCTTCTCATTTCTTCTCTCAGTGGATGGCAGGCTCAGCTGAGCTATTCCAATATCCAGGAGGAGAAGTGACCTCAATGAGTTATAAAACATAAAATGGAGAAATTCTGGGAATTGTGGAATGCAGAGGCTTCGTGACTTGTGGGTACAGAAAATAGGATGTTTTCTGGAGAGCACAGAAGAAGAGATGACCAATAAATGACATTCAAAAGCCAAATTTAACTTTCTGGGTAGTAGTGGGAGCAAGAGAGCAACCTATCTACTTGACCCATTGTGGGTGTTTAGCGGATCCATTGGAAGGAGGAAGGGGTGTCTGTGTGGATGGTATATAGATGGATGAATGGATATCAGGATAGGTGAGAGGATGGATAGATGGATGTACACATAGGGGAGTGGATGAGTGGGTGAAATCACCTCAGCTGTTTAATATTGTTGTAGGAGGCCCCTTGTTCATTTCCTGGCCACCCAGACTCCCAAAATAACCACACAGAAACTGTATTAATTAAATCACTGCTTGGCCTATTAGCTCTACCTTCTTATTGGCTAGCTTTTACATCTTAATTTAACCCATTTCCATTATGTTATATTTTACCATGAGGCTCGTGGCCTAATGGCTAGGTTCTGGCGTGTCTGTCTCTGGCGGCATCTCCATGGCTTCTCTCTGACTTTGCCTTCCTTCTCCCAGCATTCATTTTAGTTTTCCCTTCCTAGTTCTACTCTGCCTTATTAACAGGCCAAGACAGTTTCTTTATTAATCAATGGTATTCACACCATACAGTCCCACATTACCTCCCCTTTTCTGTTTAAATAAAAAAGAAGGTTTTAATTTTAACATAATAAAATTACATATACAAAACAGGTATCAAGCAATAATTACAGTTACAATATTTGTATCTACTATATCTTTTATCATAATTAAGAAAAACTGTCTATTCTTCAACTCCATCAAAGACTCCAGAAGGATACAATATTACCTAAGTAAACAGGAAGTGCATTGTAAGCAACTTCCAAAACTCTAGAAATGACAGAGACATCTTGCTGCCTGAACAGTCACCCAAAGATCTTCTGTATCATTGGGGCTTCCAATCTTCAGCCTACAGGCCTATAGTGTTCAGCAGACTTTTCCATGAAGCAGGAAATTTCAAACACAGTTCTGCCTATATTGGCAGTTTGTCAGTCACATTTTTCTGTGTCCTATAGAATATCTTGTAACTCTTTTATGAATCAGGAACCACGAAGGACTGTCTTACCTTTAGGCAAGTTCAGCAGTCATTTCTCTGTGGATCCTGCAAGTCCAGTTCATATAGCATACCACTGAGCAGTCCAGGCAAGAGCAGTTTCTTGTCCAAATGGCTAGCAAACTCTATAAAGAGCCTCTTTGGTGCCCATCATCCTCTTTAAGTTATTGGTGCTGCCAGGAGCAGGTGTGTCTCCCTGTCATGAAAAGTCTATGTACTTAAAACATTTTAAATGTCATATTCTGAAGGTCTCCGAAAGATTTGAAGACTACCTAACTGAAATCTATCTCTATATATCTAGAAAACCTAACTAACATGACTGGAAGCTGGACTATTATAGATGATTATTAACCTATATTTCTTAATTATGCATTAAATGTTTAAATGGGCTGCACAAACACCTTTATCAAGACCAGAAATATACATATAATAAAACTGACCTAAAATTTGTATCAATAAACCAAGATCCATACCAATGCAAATCTCTATAGCATATTCTGCTTTAAATGCAAACAAATATTTATAAATAATCATTTAGGGAATTTGGACATAGTTCTCTCCAAACTGCCTCCTGCTTTTTGTTGGGTGAAGTAATTTTGGGGTGTTCACAGCGGCCTTTCTCACGTTCTTGGTCCATCAAACCACATTATTCTGGAAGAATCCCACAGGCTCTCATCCACAGGAAACAAAAGAACCTCTTTTCCAAAACAACATATCGTTAGACTCAAATTCTGAAGTCAAGATACCTTTAAAGTATATATGTTGGTTACTTAGCTCCTTCACAGTCAAAAAAGTCAAAGAAAACACAATAATATACATAATCCAGACTCTCTATGTATTTTCCATCATTATGTGGCTTATTGTTTTTTACTCTATTACTTTTTAATATTTATTTTATTATCTTTACTCTTTTAATCTATGACTGTCTGTGCTCTGTCTCTTTAAGGACTTTGTTTTTTATAAACTATTTATTTCCTTTTATAACTGTCTATACTCTTTTTTTCTCTGTCCCAAGCCTGTGTACATTTTTTAAACACATTGTGTCTCATTTACAGGTCTTTTATGTCTGAATATGTCCTATTTTGTATCTGTAATCTTTTTCTGTCCTAGAGAGTTTCTAAAATGATAAGCAGCTTGGTCTTAGCAGCCCTGGGTGCTGGCTCTGCCTCTCTGTGCTTTTCAAAATGGCAGAAGTACCATTATGGCCAGCTCTGGGACTGCCAGGTAGGAGCCATGCTATCCACTTTAACTCTGAGAAGGAGCATGCAGCACATAAACCCTTTCTATCTGAGTAAAATCTAAATCTGCTATGCAGTGCAGTGTGTGGTCTGCAAATATCTCTGTGTGTGGTGGCAGGAATCCGCCATGCTCTCCTTCCTGTGCATGCCTAGTAGAACTGATTTCACTGACTGCCCAGGCGGGGAGTGCTGAGCCATAGGCATAGTCTCAGCTACTTTGCTCCCAACCCCAAGTGGGCACACAAGCACCCAGGCCCACAAACACCATTCAAGTGTTTGGCTTCCTGAAAGAGCTAGCATTCACGCTTTGGAAACCGCCTTTGGAAACCCGCATGTTTTTGTTGTTGTTGTTGTTGTTTGTTTTGTTAAATTTTTTTTTTTTTGCTACTACCACTAAATCAGGACAACCTCCCTTAAAGGAGCTGCAGCATGTCACCAGCTGAAAAGAAAGGTGCGGCTAAACTTTGTTTTTTGTGTCTAGAGTTCCTTTTCAAGCTTTCTCAGGTTTTATGTGGGTATAGTCAACCACCTTGGAGTGCCAAGATAGCATTTCCCAACCATAGCACAAATGACAGTATTGGATAAGTGATTCTTTGTATAGAGCCAACCTCACACTGAAGGATATCTGGCAGCATCCTTGCTTTCCCTGGAGGCACCAACAGTACTCCCTCAAGTATGGCAGCCAAATGTCCCCCCCCAGTCTAAACTGTACCTGTTTCGGAGCCATGAGGCTGAAGGAACTCTAGTTTTGTTACTTCAGAGATCTATTTGCAGATTGCCTCAATCAAAATGCATGGTTCTAAGTAAAAGTAGACCATTATATTGCTTGAATGTAAGAAGTTAATAATTTAATACTGTCAGCCCCTAATGCATCTTATTTCCTCATGTGCTTTATTTGGGATAATATTAGTCACAAATTCAGGGTGTGCTAGATTGAGAAGATTGTGATTGTCACACCAAAGATTCTAGCATATTCAGTCTCTTCAGCTGTGGGCCCAAGGTTGCCCATGGCTCTGGGATAGAACAAAATGGTGGCTTTATTCTGTCATCATTGAAAAGTTGGGCTAATGCATTTGTTACCTGTGTTAGAGTTGTGGCTAAACATCTAAGAAAACAATACACAAGCTGTTTTGTGAGGTGAGTAAGAGTGCTCTCAGCTCAGTTTCAGACTTAGCTCTGTGACTCTGGGCTTGGGATGGAGGACATCACAGCTGTCTGGGAAGGTGACGGGGGCCCGGGATGGAGGACATCACAGCAGCCAGAGAAGGGGAAGGGGAAAGATTTTGCTTCACAGATGATGAAAAAGAGAGTGAGTGGTGTAGCAGCAGGCTGCTTGTTCATCCTGGCTGCCCAGAACCAAAATAACCACATAGAAACTGTATTAATTAAATCACTACTTGGCCCATTAGCTCTAGCCTCTTATTGGCTAACTCTTATATTAATTTAACCCATCTCCATTAATCTTTATATTGCCACATGGCACTGGCTTACCAGCAAAGTTCCCAGCCTCTGTCTCTGGCAGTGGCTACATGGCTTCTCTCTGACTCCACCTCCTTTCTCCCAGCATTCAGTTCTGTCTTCCCTGCTTACCTAAGTTCTGCCCTGCTATAGGTCCAAAGCAGTTTCTTTTTTCATTAATGGTAATCACAGCATACAAAGGGAAATCCCACATCAGAGGGGGAGAAACTTAGATGCACACATAACTTTAAAGGCATGTCCCCCTATGACCTATTTCCTCCAACTAGGCCCCACCTCCTAAAATTTTCATAACCTCCCGGAATAGTACCACCAGCTAAGGACTAAGCAGTTAACACATGAGCCTGGGGGAACACTTCACATTCAATCCATAAGACCTTCAGTGGTTGAGCTGATGCCCTTATATGTGGTTTAAAGATAGGTATGCTCATTTGATCACATGGTCCACAGCTGATAGTGATGCTGTAGTAAGTGTGGGATCAGGGCTTGAGAATCGGCTCAGCCTTTAAGAGCACACACTGCTTTTATACAGGATTCCAGTTTGTTTCCCAGCGCCTGTGGTGATATTTTGTCTGTGCTGTAACAAATAAAGCTTGACTGAGGATCTGAGTGCAGAGCAAACCACTAGTTAATCATAAGGGAGTGGTGGCGCACACCCTTAATCCCAGCACTCAGAAGGTAGAGGCAGATGGATCTCTGTGAGTTCAAGGCCACTCTGGGCTACACAGTATTGATGCAGTCTCAAAGAGAAACAGAGCCAAGCGGTGGTAACTCACACCTTTAATCCCAGCACTAAAGAAGTCAAGATGGGAAGCGATGTGGCTGGGCAGAGAGAGGAATGTAAGGCAGAAGGAGACTCGGTGTGCAGTCCAAGGATTCAGTCTGATATTCAGTCTGAGGTTTCATAGAGACTCAGTATGAGGATGTGTAGAGACAGAATTGCCCCCTTTTGGTCTGAGTTTTGGCAGTAAGAACTCTTTAGTGATTGGCTGCTCTGCCTCTCTGATCTCTCAGCTTTCACCCCCTAATATCTGACTCTAGATTTTTATTTTTAAGAACAATTAGAATTTGTGCTATATGCAGCTCACAACCACCTGTAATTCCAGCTCCAAGGGGAGACAACACCTTCTTCTGGCCTCTGTAGAGAACTGAACTCAGGTTCATATACCCTACATGGATACACATGCATACAGATAATTAAAAGCAAAAATTTAAAAGTCAGTTTTTTGAGACAGGGTTTCTCTGTGTAACAGCTGTCTTAGAACTGTCTCTGTTGACCAGGTTGACCTCAAACTCACAGAGATCCAACTGCCTCTGCCTCCCAAGTGCTGGGATTAAAGCGTGTGCCACCGCCGGTTGACAGATGTTGGTTTGTTTTGTTTTTTTTTAAAGAAGATTGTGGAACCATTAGAAGGTGGAGCCTTACAAGTGTTCACTGGTAGTCACTTCCTATTCCCTATCTGCTCTCTGATTGGGTTATACACTATAACCAGTATAGCAGGAACCTATCATTTTCCTGACACTATGTCTTCCCCACCATGATGGAATGTACCTTCGAAGTTTGATCCAAAATAAACCGTTCCTTAAAATGTGTTTGGGTGTTTTTGTCACAGCAATGAGAAAAATAATTAAATCCTTTGTGAGTTTAAATGAATGTCCTGACCAATTATTAATACACCAACATCCTGAGACTAAAGGAATCCTGTCTACACTATCTTGGGTGTCACATGATAATGTTTTGATAGCATTCTGGTTTTTTGGGTTTTTCTGGTGTTTTTTTTTTTTTTTTTTTTTTTTTTTTTTTGGTCTGGGAAGAATAAAAGGCCATTAGATACTTTTGCTCCTGTATAAAACCGTATCTCTATTTCAAATGTGATTGAGAGTGTAAAGAACGATGTAAGACAAATTATGTGTTTCTCCTATCCAGAAACTGTTGCAGAATCATCTTTTTCTACACTATGAAGGTCTGTCTTTGCCAAGGTGCCCTCTGATTGGTTCAATAAAGAGCTGATTGGCAAACACTAGGAAGGAAGAGGTTAGGTGGGACTTCTAGGGATAGAGAGGTCTCAGAGAAGAAGGTGAGTTGCCAGCCTCAGAAAAGGCAGAATGGGTGAAACAGAGACGATATAACACAAAAGTAGAAGAACATAGATTTACAAATATGGGTGAATTTAAGTTACAAGAGCTAATTAGAAACAAGCCTAAGCTAAAGCCAAGCTTTCATGATTAATAATATATCTCTATGTCATTTTTGTGGGCTGGGGGCCCAAAGAAAAATCCATCTACAAAAACAGACGAGCACAATTAAAAACTATAAAATACTGTTTCCTAGGAGAGCCACCCTCAGCTTCTCATCCCCAACCTCATCCTCAGCTTTATATTGGTGGTTTTGAAGTTTCTAGGTCTTAACAGATTATAAACTAGATAGCCCCAAGTTCTTCAAGCTTCTGAGCGAACTTGTTTTATTGATAACCTTCTAAAATAACCCAATACCCGCCCTCCACCTTACGGCAAGCTCTTGGAAGTTAAGTGTTCCCTGCGAGTGGTTCCAGAATCCACCTATTCATGTGGTCACTCAACTAAACACCTCCCGAGACTCCCACAGAGCTGTGATGCAGTTGCTTTTCCTGGGGGTCTGCTCCTTCTAGACTCTCCTTGTCAGGAGCTCTGGGGTTGCTGTCCTCTTTCTGTTTCCATCTCACAGAGGTCATTTCTGTCCTTTCTTTCCCAAAGCTGTGGATGATATGGGCATGCAGAGAAGGCTGAGGAAGCCGAAGGACTGACAGTCCCATGTAAAAGAGTGCCCAAATTTAAACAGGAATCCATACTTGGAAGGCATTGCTGGGTGTCATCCCCTCAGGATCTGCTTGACGGGGAGCCAGCTTAAAAAAGTCTAGTCCTTCATCCACTAGACAGGCACTTTCCCCTCTTTTCTTTCCCAGGTCATCAGAGAAATCGCCTCCCCCAAAACTTCTTTCCCTTGTACTTTCTGAGGGGCATCTCTTCGTTCTCTATGATGTCATCTTAGCCTGTGGTATCAATCATCTTCTGAAGTGTGAACAGCAACCTTGGCCTTTCACTACTACCTAGATCTTTTGGGTCATTCATATCATTTTTTTTACTTTCTTTTTTATTTATTCTTTGTGTCTTCCACATCATGCACCTCCATTCCATTCATTTCCCTGTCCCTTTGTATCTGCCTTCTGATCTTGCAACCTAACCCCCAAAATAAAATATAAGAGAAAAAAAATAAAAGTCACTCTTGTCATGGAAGCCATAGTGTGACACAGTGAGTCGTGCAGTAAACCCTTTTATCCCTATATCTATACTCACAAGGGTTCACACAGAGTCCTCAGCCTGGCTAGAGGCCTCTGGTTTCTGCCACCCAATCTAAGTTGGGCCTTCGCTGGAACTCCTTTTGATTATCCTGCTGTTGCCCTGTGTTGTGGAGATCCTGCAGCTTTGGGCAAGTCCCTTCATGTGCTCCAGCAGACCACAGATGGGGTGAATGTTGGGGTGGACCAGCTCATAACCCTAATTCTGGGCCTGGGTAGCTGCAGGGTTGATTAGCCAGCCAGCTCTCCCTTGTCCTTACCAGGAGGGTGAGCTCTCCTGCATTGCCCTGTCTAGTTCACTCCTTGCAAAAGTGAGCAAGAGGCAGGACTAGAGCAGGACCCGTCCCTTGTCTGGGCAGCGCAGTAAAGGCAATCCTGTCGGCGAGCCAGCCCTGAAATGGGCAGGCATGGGAGAACTATCTCCCTTACTAATCTGTCATGTGCAGCATGGGCGGGGAGAGAGTCCTCCCCACTTGACTCCCACCCCTGCCCATCAATGCCTGAGGCAGGTGGAAGAGTTGGCCTTGAGGTCATAAGAGCAGGAGAGCTGTCCCTGCCCCTCACCAGCTACAGCACAGAGGAGAGTGGCCCCTACACCTTGCCTGGACATCACCGATAGGGCTGGCCCTGAACGCGTAGGTGTGGGAGGACTGACCCTGTGGGTGTAAAAGTGGATCCATTCAAATTCTTCAGCAGAGTTCTTGGTCCATCCATCAAGCTCCATAGGGAGGAGAGAGGTAGGCAGCAATTTAGGTTCATCCAGAGCAGAGGCCCAGGGTTAACTGAAAAATCCAATTCCCATTGCACCGATATGGCCTCAAAAACAAACAAACAAGCAAAACTCTGCTAATTCTCATTGGTACCAATTACACAAAGCTGGGGTTTTCCTTTTGAGTAACTTTAACACAAAGTTTCATGGAAACTGTATTTCTGGAATGGATCAGAATGAAATCTGTTGGCTTGTTCATTGGATTCCCACCAGAGACTGTGGGGGGAAAAAAGAACCAACTAGTCCTGGGAAATATAGTCCTGCCAGGAAAAACAAAATGAAACAAAAACCAAGACCATTGTGTTGAAAATCTGGGTAATCCTTCATAGAGCTAAGAATCTGCTAAGCTAGTGCTGAGGGGATTGCAGGGCTGACCGTAAACAACACAGGCAGAGTCCTGTTGGAGGATGTCAGAGCAGAAGGAGCTGTAATTTAAAGTCTACCATCAAGATGAGTCGGTTTCCAGAGCAAAGAAGAGCTAGTAAGTCCCGTTTTGATGTAACAGTAGGATGTGTATCTCCCATCTCCCATCATATATATGTTATCTATCATCCATCGATTATTAATTATCTATCTGCCATCTATTTATTATCTTCCTATCATCTGTTATCTATCATTTACCTATTGTCTATCTGTCATCTATCCATCTATCTCTCGGTCACCTGTCCATTTATCTGTCCTTCCTCTATTCTGCACAGGTATGAAGTGAGTATATGAATGAAGCAACTGAGCAGTGACAGAAACCTTCTGCCTATCAACCACGTCCACTGACTAATACAAGTGAACCATGAAATAAAATGAATCCCAGCACTATGATACAGCTAGATGGTTTTCCGTATAAGATACAAATTTCGAAATCACGCTTCTTTCAGTGAATCATCTCTGCTACCAATCCTGTTCTCACAAATGAACAGCACCTACGGAGCACTTGCTCATATGGATACAGAGTAAGTCTCATCCTCAGTGGCACTGTAACCATCACAGCAACCTTGTGGTGTAGCATTATAACTCCAACTTCCGATGAGGGAACCAGGCCTGGGATGGAAGCAAATCTTCTCCATGCTCATGGACAATCCTCAGAACAGGGTGCAGACCCTCCTGTGTCTGATTTCAAAGCCGTGCTTTGCCCTTCAGCTCAAGTTCTTACCTAGTATGATAGAAGTCTTGGGTCAGATTTCTAGCGCCGTAAACCAAAACTCTGTGAGTTTTGCTAACCCACATTCTCTCCCATGATGTGAGTTCCATTTGGTTTCCACTTTTTTTTCCATTTTTATTTTCTTACTTGACTTTTAAGCTCATACTGTGAGTTTTGGCATTAATTGTCCATTTGACAGGATCGGAAAAAGGCCTAGGAGACAGTCTCTCAGTACCGCTGTGAGGGATTATCTACATTACATTGGGTCACCCTCAGGGCATGCCTGTGGCAGATTATCTTGATGTTATTAATGGTGTAGGAAGACCTATCTCTGTGGGTGGCACCATTTCTGTGACTGAGATCTTGGACTATCTAAAAAGTGAGCTGAGCATTTGTATTTATCACTCTGCTTTCTCATGGTGAGTGAGGTGACTGGCTTGTTTCAAGGCCTTGCCTGCTTGACTTCCCTGACACAGGGACCACACCCTTCAACTGTGACCCAGAACAAACCCTTTTTCCCCTAAGTAGCTTTCATCAGATTCTTACCACAGCGACAAGAAAAGAGACTGCAACACATACCATGTTCTTCGCTGTGTTAAGTTACATTGTAGTCGCACACGTGTGTGTGTGTGTGTGTGTGTGTGTGTGTGTGTGTGTGTGTGTGTGTGATGTATGGTACTTCCCACCTTATTCCATTGCAAACAAAAGCAGGAGTGATGATGGTGATGGAAATCTACACTAGATCCTTAAATGGAACCTCTGGGCACATTTCAGAACCAACATTTATTTGGTCAAATACTTCTTTGTCTCAAATACAACTTTAAAACTGGCATTTGTAACTCCCAGTAGATTTTTTTTTTGCAGATGCTCTAAGTTATTTAAATAAAGTTTTGCTAAAATAAACAAATACATTTTAACTTCTGAAGAATAAATGTGGCCCGGGAGTCTTTAAGACCTGTGAAGTTTGAGAATAGCCAGCCAGGTTTTTGTTTATGATTTGGTGGGGGGGGAACCAGAATGATAAAATGGATTTCCTAGAATTTTTCCCAAACCTGGTCTTTAGTTCTTTGTCTTTTTCAGAGACACACTCGTTTGTTCAGGATGGCACCTCCTTCTCTAGCACAGTAAGATAAAGAATACTGTTGCTGATCACAGTGTCTCTCTTCTCAGCCATCAAGCATGGGACTTGGTGCTGTTTTCATGGTTGAGTCTTGCAGCAACCTGCTGCAATAGGCATGCTTCCCCTTGGCAGAAGACAAAAATCCCTGGAGTTTCAGCATGGAAACAGGGGCCAAACCTTGGCAGGGTGTTTCTAGAGGGCCCATGATCTTTGTTATAGAAATAATAAGCACCACTTCTCTGGGCAAATTATTGAAAGTAACATGTTTGCATACTCCAAAGTGCCACAGAGTGGGATACTTGGCCATTTTATATTTTATTCCTCTCTTATTATGCAGAAAGGATCATAATTGAAATGGCTTCAGGCTTGCATTGTCCCAAGTGGCTGCTCTTCCACGGGGTCACCCTGTTGCCAACATAAATGTGAAGTACAAATTATATTATTAAGGTTACTGTACACTAGGATTACTATTTCTCCTGGGATTATTGCATGCTATGGAACTAATTTATCTAGAAAGGATGCTTGAAGTCATCCCTCTGGTTTCTGCTCTGCCACTGTGTAAACTTAAGCAAATCGCCAGATCCCTGGGGCTCAGTCTTCTTCTGCAATTTGTTCAGTGGCTCATCATCTCCAGTACCCAGTAGCCTTTGGCTCTATAATAACACAGGGAAAATATGACGGGAAAAAGTAAGCTTTACCTTGTGTGTTATGCTGAATGCCTGTCTCCAAAGGTGTGCTCTAGTCTTAGGAATCCATGAACTTTGCCTTATATAGCAAAGAGTGAATATCAATATGTGTACTAAAAGTATATTTAAATTAAAGATTTTGTGAGGAATACTATATTTGACATTATCTGGTTCAACCCTAAATGCAATCAAATATGAGGAAGGTAGAGGGTGGTTTCAAACAGAAGAGGGACAGTAGCAACTGGAGTGATGGGGCCACAAGTCAAAGACTGTCCGTAGCCACAAGAAGCTTAGGGGCAAGGAACAGAATTTCCCTTAGGGTCTTCAAGAAAAGCATAGCCCAGCTACCTCTGTATACATTTCTGGTGTTTGAGTACACTGAACAGTTATTTCCTTACAGCAGCCACAGGACACCAATATCTGTTCATGTCACAAAATGTTAGTTCATCCTATAACACATTACAGAACATTGATGGGGCCACACTGATCGGCTAAGAGGTACACCAGTTCCCAATTCAACACCCATGTAGCTGTAGTTTCCAGAGACTGTGACATGAAATGTCTTCTTAGCTCTAGAGATCTCAGACTCCTGCATGGGTTCCAAATAATGAGAGAGGGAAGAAGGGAAAGGGAGAGAGGGAGAGGGAAACAGGGGAGAGACAGAACAAACACAAAGAATGAAACAAAGAAAAGTGAAAACAGGCCTCCATGTAAGAAAACAAGAACCTCTCTGATGCCACGCAAAGACAATCTTGGCATCAAAGCATGACAAAGGATAGACGAGTTCAGGCTTGAGTTCTAGAGTGTCAGCAAAATCCCTTATATCTGAGATCATCCTGACATGGTTTCAGCATACGAATAGAGTCAATGGGCCAATGGGGTTGACTTGACAGACAGAGTGCTTGTTGTACAAGTATGAGAATCTGAGTTCAAATCCCCAGCAACTACATTAAAACTGTGATGGCCACAAGCACCTACAACCTCACCAGCATGGGAGGCAGAGACTAGACACTAGACACAGGATTTACTGGTCACCCCCCTAGCTTTAGGTTCAGTGAGAACCATGTCTCAAGGAAACAGGTAGAGCCATAGAGAAGGACTCCTCTCGTGTTCCTCTGGTTTCCACACAGGAACACAGATGGGCACACATGTGGGATGTCCTTCTGTATGTGTGTTGCTTTTATAGGTTAATGAATAAAGTTTTTTTGACCAATGGCTTAGCAGAGTAAAGCCAGGCAGGAAATCTGAACAGAGATATATATAGAGAGAGAATAGGCAAAGTCGAAGGAGATGCCATGTAGCTGTTGAAGAAGTAGCCACAGCCCCATGGCAATACACAGATTAATAGAAATGGGTTAATTTAATAGTTAGAGCTAGCCAATAAGAAGCCTAAGACATTGGCCAAACAGTGTTGTAATTGATATAGTTTCTGTGTGATTATTCGGGTCTGGGCATACACATGCACAACACTCTCACAACAGAGAAGAAAGAAAAAAATCCGTAGTGTAGCCATAGCTTAAAAGGAAGCTGACTTCTGTAGAGGGGATCTTAGGAGCCTCGTAACCCAACCCCTTAACCACCACTGAAATTTTCTCACCTCACAGCCAACTAAGCTAGCCTCGCTCATTCATTTATCATTCATTTACTCAATCATGCATTCGGTTTCTGAGTGTTTTCAATATGCCAGGCTGTGATAACAATACAGGTGGCCATCCACAGGGCTTTGTAGTAAGTTCGACTAAGAGGAGATGAATAACAAATGCTGTGTACAGTCAGGGCGGAACCTCAGACCGCATTAGAGAAGTGACTAAGTTTGAACTTAACCTCACAGAGGTAAAAAGCATTCGCCCCAGGCAGCTCATTTCCTTAGTTTCTTTTCATGGAACCACATTGTATGCGTCGTTAATTTTTACCCAAACTCTAAATGGTCTTCATCACACAAGCCAAAGACTCTTGGGCGTTTTGATCTCCGTGGGTGGAAAGATAAGAGTAATGTGCAAAGATTGCATTTGGTGGGCTTGACTTATGGTAGAGTCCCTTGACAGGAAAGCACAGAGTATCAATTTCTTGGATAATAAATCCCTGAATAAGAATTGTTTAGGGTCTGTATTGATTTCTTTTCTTGTTGTTGTGACCAAATACCCAACTAAAAGGGTCTTACAGACAGAAGGGTTTATTCTGGTTTACAGTTTGAGGATATAGTCTGTCACGACAGGAACATTGTGGTGTTAGCTGGTTACATTGTATCTACAGTCAGAAGGCAGAGAAATAAATGTTCATGTTCAGCTTCATGTCTACTTTTTTTTGGCTTTTGTTTTTTGAGACAGGGTTTCTCTGTGTAGCCTTGGTGGCTGTCCTGGATATAGCGCTTGTAGACCAGGCTGGCCTTGAACTCACAGAGATCTGCCTGCCTCTGTGCTGAGATTAAAGGTATGCACCACCACAGCTTAACTCATGTCTACTCTTTATTATGGAAATCCCTACCCACATTCAGGGTGGCTCTTCTCTCATCAGAGAAACACAAACGTCTTCTAAGTGCTCCCAAATCCTGTTGACAATGAAGATTAACCATCACAAGATAGTAGCAAAGTAGTGAAAATCACTACATGTATGAATTCTTGATGAAATGACTTAATTTTCTGTTTCAGGTATCTGTGTGACATGTTTCCAATAGTAGTAGAAAAACAAGACATAGCCTAATCGGCAGGATGTACAGAACGTGAAAATCTCACATCTTGGCCAGCAAGGGTGGCACTAGAGGTACCCTTTCATATGTCAAATTGCATCACTTGTTGGTGCTGAGGTGGTTCCTCTGCCCCCAGCGTCCCTCCCATTGACGACCACAGCATGCTCCTATCTGCTCTCCATGCCTCTCTGTTTATCCACTTTGTTCTCCAGAACTTCCGTCTTCGGCGGTTGGTGAGGTTACAAAGTTTCCATCACGTTGTCCCACCCTCAGCCCTTTGGGGCCTTCCTGTTTCCTGAAAATGCAAACAAAACTCTCCCACGTGGCTCATAAGGAGTGTGGACATTGGCCCCTCTGGTCCACATAGTGCCTTCCAAACCAGTGCCCTTTGTTCTCGGTGCTGCCCGAGTGCAGAGTTTCTTTCAGCTCCATGAACACCCTGGGCTCTGCCTTATGCCTAGGTCTCTCAATAGATTTTCTTCTTCAGCAGCTAGTATTATCCCTATCAACCAACTCTTAGCTTGCCCAACTCTGTGTTTTAATCTAAATAGCCCTTCCTATAGAAAGTTGATGGTGAACTTTCTTCAGCCAGTGATCTATAAGAGGCTGGACCAAGTTAGGGTGTGACCTTTTGGGTACTCAGAGAAAACCCACCAGCCTGCCCTGGGCTCCTTCGTGCTCTCTCTCTCTCTCTCTCGCTCTCTCTCTCGCTCTCTCTCTCTCTCTCTCTTTCATTCCCACATTACACACCTGAGGTTGGACTTCTTCCTGTTCCGTGAGGAAGAATAATAACTAGAATCTTTCGGAGTTATCTTGGGATTATTTGACCCGCGTCCTCACCCCCATTTTCAGTAACAGAAAGTGAGTATTCCCCCAGATTCTCTGGCACCTTGCCACTTTAAGCTATTCCAGGGTCCTTGCATTTCTGAAGTCATGAACTTAGACCCTTTACATCTTTTCTGAACCTTGTTTTTCCCAAATATGAACTCCTTACAGGAAAGTTTGGGTCTGGGTTTCACACATACCTTATACAGATTAAATGTCAATGTAGATATACGTGGTGTGTGTGTGTGTGTGTGTGTGTGTGTGTGTGTGTGTGTGTGTGTGTGTGTGTGTGTGTGTGCCTGTGTACGCATATCTGCACATGAGTGCAAGTGCCCAGAGAGGAGAGAAGAGGGTGCTGGATCCCCTGGAACTGGAGTTATAGGCAGTTGTGAGAGGAGACTATCAGCTGCAGGTGCCAGTTCAGAGATCACGAGTCAGACAGACATTTCATGAGTATTTGGTAATGGGTTGGTTTATAAGAAAGTAAAACTCACACCCACTTCTGCAAGGAATTAAACAATTTAAACACCTAAGACTGTATGTAGCTTCCAGCAAGTTGTCAATTAGGTTATTTAAATTAGTTTTTTTTTTACAGCAGCTAATTGGAGCCTGGAGTCTTCTGCCTTTAAACAGCTAATCCAAAACAACAAAATAAAACAATTAAGTATTCCTTAAACAATATGATTCAGACTTACAATATAAGATTTAATTAAATTTGTGTTGTTAATCTTTGGGTAGAAATTAATTTCAAATTTACACAGAAGAAAAAGAGCGCACATACCTCAGGATTCTGACTAGGAGCATCCCTCATGCAGGTCACCAAGAGCTTGGGGAAAGGGTGGGGACGCCCTTAGCTACTTCCAAATGGGTAGGTGGAGGATTCCATCTTTGACATGGCTTCTGTTTCATCTCTTCAGGTAGCTGAACTTTTCAGATGTAAATAACCCAGTCTCTTTCCCAAGGTTGTCCAGTGAGTCTAAAATTTGTAGTTGATAAATGTTTTAGATGAATACTATCAATATCATCATTCACTTCTAAGATAAGATGAAATTCAGAATTCAAGGTTGTGTATGAACACAAGGGGCAAATAAAACACAGCCTACAAGAAACTAGCCAGCAATCTTGCTAATACCTCTGCTTGTTTTGTGTGTGTGGAGAATCTCTCAGATTTTCCCTGGACACTCTGATGTTATTTTCAAAAATTTGCATTTTTTATAAGAAATCATTATTTCATCTGATGATTTCAAGTTTGTTGGCATAAAATTACTCCTATTACCTTTATGTAATTTTAAATATCTATCATAAATGGTATTGTTTCTAAAATATTTTTCATGTCATGCATGCTTTCTTTATTGCCTTGAAAATTTTGGTAGTGACTGACCTATTTCATTCATATCATATTTTATGGCATTTATTTCATTAATAATCTCGATTCTTTTTCTTTTGTATGTATATCATTAGTTCTGTTCTTGCTTTAAAAGGAACAGTCTCCCCCAACCCCACAATTTCTGTTTTCTAAAAAAAAGTACATTTTTTAGTAGTTTAATCTGCATTCTACATGTTTTAATATAATGAGCTTTGCTATTAATCTTGGGCAATTTAGGTCTGGGATTTTCATTTCTAATTTCTAAAGCCTTTTCATACTTGACTTTTGACAATTACTTTGTTATCAAATAACTGTTTTGTGCTGTTGATTTCTTGGCTTTGAGCCTTGAGGGATCTATATCTAGTATACTGCTGTTGATTTCTTGGCCTTGAGTCTTGAAGAATCTATATCTAATATACTATTTATCCTCTAGTAGAATGGTTTTCATTTAGAAATTTCTCCTTTGGTCAGTTTTCAATCTCACTCTCTTGCTCATGTTAAACTTCTGTTTATGCTTTGAAAACTTCTTCAACATCTTGAATAGTCTGTATGTATTTCATATTCTGACACCCAGTGTTTAGAGTCCATATTTTGTACTGCTATGCACCCTGCCTATCCTGCATGGTGATTAGATTCCTTGTTTCATGAGTATGTCAGGGATTCTGCTGTCTCCAAATCTAAGTCTTGTAGACTGGTGGCCAACAAGTGCCTAAAAACTTACATGAGTGCTGGGGATTTGAACCCAGGTTTTCATGTCTGTACAACTGTACTTCCTAGACCCTTGCTGCTCTGATTTTGAGGACTTGGAAGCTATATGTTCTCTTTCATTAGTTTTTGTCTCAATTGTGCACACATTAGTTTTGTTTCGTTTTATTTTATCAGATTTTAAATAAATGTCCTTGAAGGAAGTGAGGTTGTTCTCTGTGTCAACTGGGATATCTTAAAACCATTTCCTGTGGTATGAATTAAAGAAAGAAAATTCTTATGGTAGCCAATCATTCATGGACAGAGTATTTACATATATCGATAGGAATGTAAATTATAGTATAATTTAGCTATATATATTAAAAGCCTTAGAAGATTATGCATATTTTCAGAACAGGTAATTTTATCTTGTACGTTTACCCCTAATTATTTAAATAAATAGTTAAATGCCAAAGCAAAGATGCAGTGCCCATCACTTCAATATTCCTGAAAGATGGTAAATTGTACTAATGGAAAAATACTTTTAAGTGCACCATATGTAGAATTTTAGATTACGAAAGTATTTAGTACACATTGTTTTCCCAACCAGAACATACCTATGTTTCTTGGTTATTAAAATTCTTATTTAGAATAATTAAAATTCACTTATTTGCCTAATAATGCAAGACAGTCATGGTATTCACATATTAAAATTATTAAGCCTTATCAATGTACCTTAACCAAAATGTTAAAAGTGCATTTCTCATTAAAATAAATGATCATGATCATATAGTAATCATGTATTGAATATTTAAAACATTGACAGATAACCAAGAGAATAAGGAAGTAGGCTCAAAGACAACATGAAAGAGTATTGATGTAACATTGCCAAATTAGAGGTAAAAACATTTATGACTCTCTGGGGTCATGTAACCATAACCTTTAGGGTTCTCATTTCTGCTGAGCAGAAACAATTTTTTTCTCTACCAGTAAGAAATAATTACTTATAATTTATGAAACTAAAAAAGCTCACAGGAATTTACACACTCTAGGCTCTAACTGATAGTAAAAATAGTCTAATAAAATTACATTTCCCAGAGAACTGAAAGTCATCTGCCAGAACTCCAACAATGAATGGAAACGGTATGAAGTCATTTGTTTTTATTTTGAAGCACACTATAGCCCAATTTAACCTTATGTACCTGGCGATCCTCCTGCCTCACCCTACCCAGTGCCGGGATTACAGGAATGAGTCACTGTGTCCAGATTATGCTTCCAATAGTGTGTATGTGTGTGTATGTGCGCGCACATGTGCGTATGCATGTGTGTGCGTGTGTATATGCATATGTGCGTGTGTGTGCATATGCATGTGCGTGTATGTGTGTGTGCATGCGTCCATGTGTGTGCATGCATGTGCACATGTGTATGTGTGCGTGCACACACACACACGCATGCACCCACCAAAGGATGGCAGAGTAATGATCTGAGATATCACTTCTCTCCCAAGCCTTCTGAGTGGAAAACAGTTTATCCATCTTTCCTTCTGAAGAGAAAATCTGCATGTTTAACATTCCTGGTTTCTCTTTACTGCTTATCTGTGTGTGCAAGAACCTCTACACCTCCTATGTATGTGTATGTATTTGTGTATTGTGCACAAGCATGTGCACATGTGTGGAGACCAGAGAACAATTTTCAGAAGCCAGTTCTTTCCTGCCACCACACCATGTGGGCTCTGGGAGTTAAACTTCGGTCATCGGGTGTGCAGTAAGCCCATCTCACCACCCGTGTATGCGGTAATTTAAAAACCTATTCCAAATCTCAGGATGTCTTCCCTAGGAGCCTCAATTTGTTTTCAACAAATGCATTTAGAGGTAAAGCTGCCCTTTTGGTTCCTGAGAGCTGAGGTTTCCCCTTGCATGTAATAGAACTCTAAACGACATGTCTGCCATCGGCCATCCTTTGCCCCGCACATCCTCGGCTGTTGTCTTAGCTCACACCTGTGACCCTCATTGCAATTGACTCAGTCCTCCTAGCTGGTCTCCAGTGTCAGCTTCTTCTAAGTGACTGAAGTATTGGCCAGCATAGCAGATCTGAAACTTTGATTTTAAAAAAAAATATTCATTCACAATTTCATGCATGTATGTAATGTACTTTGATCATGTTTACTCCCACATTGCCCTCTCTTATCTCTCTCCTATTCTCACTGAGCTCCTTCTCAGGAAGTACCTCTCTTACCTTTAATTCATGTATTGTGCCTGTGTGTGTGTGGCCTGTGCATCTGTGGTGTGTATGTGTGTGTGGTATGTGTGCATGTGTGTACGTGTGTGGTGCGTATGTATGTGTGGTGTGTACATGTGTGTGGTGTGTGTATGATATGTGGCATGTGTGTGCTGTGTGTTGTGTGTGATGTGCATGTGTGGTGTGTGTGGTGTGTGAGGTGTGCGGTATGTGTGTGGCGTGTGTGTGGTGTGTGTTTGTATGTTGGTGTGTATGTGGTGTGTATGTGTGATGTGGGGGGTGATATAATGTGTATATGGGATGTATGTGTGTGGTATGTGCATGTGTGTGTGGTGTATGCATGTGTGGTATGCCTGTATGTATGTGGTGTGTGTGTGTGTGATATGTGGTATGTGTGTGCTGTGTGTGCTGTGTATGTGGTATATGTGTGGCATGTGTGTGTGGCATTTGTGCAGGGTGTGGTGCATGTGTAGTATGTATGTGTGTGTAGTGTGTATGGTGTGTGGTATGTGCGTGGAATCTGTGTGGTGTGTGTCTGTGGTGTGTATGCGTGTGTGTATATCTCTCCGAGCACTTAGTTAAGATTCCTCACAAGAACACGGGTGAGGGTTATGCACCAAGCAAAGGCAGCTGACCATTGACTGAACCATCAAGGACTAAGACTTCCCTCCCCCAGAAACCATTAACTGCACTTCAAGCTTCCGGTGTCCATCTTCCTCCATTATCTAAAATAAACTTCAGGCTCCATCCTATTACCCATATCTTCACCATCTTTCAAACTTCATCTTTCCCTCCAACTCTCCCAAGCACCCCAGTCCCCAGCCTCAGCAGGCCACTCCTTATCATCCCTGCATATGCTGCTGACCATCTTATCTTCCTCACTTTAGTCCTTCCTGCTCCGTCTGGAAAGTGCCTCCCCTGCCAACCAACCTTCAAGCCTCTGCTCTGATAACTTCTCCCCACGACTCCTCCCTCACGCTTAGAGTTACTATCTTGAGCCGCACTCATTTTTCTTTGTGGTTGTATCAGGAACCTGCTGTATATTGCCTTTATTAGGTGTATTAACTAGATCTGTCTCTCTTGCTAAATTACAGGCTCCCTGATGGCTTTACCTATGCTCGTTTTCACTCCTACAGACCCTGGAATAGCACTGCGTCCTCACTGGATACTTGCATGTGTTGGCTAAAGAAGGGCTGGAATCTGGAGGGGTAAAAGAAACACTCAAGAGGGCAAAAAGGGAGGAGATGAGACTCTTGAGATCTCTTTTCCTTCTGTCATCAAAGAAGAGAGAAGTTTTTAAAGACACAAAGAATGACCTCCCCAGAGCATGTGGCCCCATGTCTGGAAACAATGGGGTGTTACACAACACAGTTGTCAATTTGCATTTTATTAACTGATTTATTTATTCAATGTATTATGATTTTTCAAAAAAATTTCTCAAATGCAAAGGATGGTCAAACTAAAAAGATGTTGAGGGTTTTTTTGAATCTAAACATTGTACAGAAGGCATTTTAACTAGTCAAATTAAAAGCAGATGTCTTAAATTAAAACACATAAATTACGTGAGCTTAAAAATTTCATACATCTGTGATGAAAATCTATCGTTCAGGACTTAATAAGATAGATTTTGAAAGCTTACATATTTGTGTGTTTAGTTAATTGATGACATTTAATTAAACGTCTCTTTAAAAGAACATTTAAATTTATATGCCACAATAATTATCTTGTAATTACATTATCTCCACTTGTGTGTTTGCTAATACTTGTTAAACTTTGGGAAATTTAGGAGTTATAGAAAGATACACAGAAAAGAAATGACAAGTTCTAATAATGAAATTATTACTAATACAAAAGGATAGCTTCACTTGTTAAGAGAGTTTCCTACTGTTCTAAAAGTAGCATGATGCATTTACTATAAAGAATTTGCATCGTTTAGAGATGTACAAAGAGAAAAATGTTATTTTCCTCCAAATGTCAATTACTTCACAAACTCATGCATTGTTCTTGTTGAGGACTAAGTGACCCTTTGGGGTATCAGTTTCATAGACATGTTTAGGCTGCTCGAGAGAGTATGTGTATTGTTATTATGGGGAAATATAAGCTTCTGATTTAAGCTTAATGAATAATACGAAATACAGTTTTAAAAGTTTGTGTGGCTGTTTTTACTCCGAAGGAATAAAGTCTTTTTATAGGTGGAAGACAAATTCTATAGTTCAAACTGAGAAAGACTGTGTAATAATTATTTCATTGTTCTGACCAAATACCTGAGAAATCGCAACATAAGGGAGGATTTGTGCTGGTTCGCAGTTCGAAGGCACAGTTCATTATGGTGGGTAAGATATGGAAACAAAACAGCTCTAGCTATGGCAAGAGAAGCATGGAACTTTCCGCTCACGTTGCAGCAGATCACAAACCAGAGTGATTGGGACTTTCTGCCAGCCTGGTCTGTAACCCCCAACTCCCACCCCCAGAGTCGCACCTCCTTTCCCAAAACAGGCTATATCTTCTAAAATTTCTATAACCTCCCAAGGACCAAGTTTTCAAACACATGAACCTGTGTGGAGGGGAGTGGTGGAGAGTTCCCATTCAAGCTGTAACAGACAACCAGCCTTATATTTCAGCAATAGCTAGTTCAATTTGGGTAGATTGGTGTTAAGAACTGGGGAGATCAGTGTTGTTGTGCAGAAGTCCCTGCAAGTTTTGAAACAGCCTGTTTGCTCACTGCTCCTAAACATATTCTGCTAAGGTTGCAAACTTATTTGAAGCATTTGAAGCAACCTGGCCATCTCCTTACCAAGACTTCTATCTGCCTGGAATGGCCTGGCCAGGAGGCCAATAGTATGATTATTCACCTCATGTGTGTCTCTTTTGTTTTTCAGATGAAAAGATTCTTAAGAACCTGTGGTGATTTGGGGTGAGAAATGCCCCTCATTGGCTCATGTATTTGAACACTTGGTCTCCGGTTGGTAGCAGAGCTTGGGAGGTAATGGAACTTCCGGGACACAGAGACTTGCTGGGGAAGTGTATCACTCATCACTCAGGGGTGGGCTTTGAGGGTTTGGAACCTGGACCCTCTTTCAAATTGCTTTGTCTGCTTTCTATATATGGCGGAAGACATGATCTCTCAGCTTCCTGCTCCAACTCCCTACTGCCAAGCCTCCCTTGCCATTATGGACTATCCTTCTGGAACCTTAAACCCAAATAAACTCTTCCTTCCTTAAGTTGCCTTTGGCCACGGTGCTTTATCACAGCAATAGAAAAGTAACTGATATGTTAAGTATCCGAAGATTTTATTCACTTGGACCAAACTCCTTGTTGACCAAGACATTTGCCCCTAGGTTTCATCTAAGGGAAGACAACACAGCAAAGGCAGGAAGACCTTCCTTTCTCCTTCACCATACCTGAGCAGGTAAGAGCACCTGCCTGATATCCCCAGCTTTGGTAGAATTATGTTTCTGTCTTTATTAACATGTGCTTCAGACTCTGACACTAAATGTTTCTGCTTCCAAAGTGGGCAGCAAGATAATGCTTCACACACAAAAAAAAATCACTTGTTGAGGGACACCCAGAGCTAGGAGAAGTGGTTTGTTTACTTTCACTGCAGCCTCCACCCCAGCAATCCCCCTGAACCTGCCATGACCTCCTTTGACCAAGCCTCTTCATCCAAAAGGCAACTGAGTGCATCTTGTGGCCAGATGTGCAGCCCCACACCCAGCGTTCCTGAGCTCAATTCATAAATCCCCTGCTACCTGTACTGACGGCCTCCTCACTGCTAACAAATGCCTCTCTGGATCTCTGCTCTCTGACCCAATTCCAAGGCAGGGAGGTGACTGGCCATCTTTTAAATGACACAAGATCGATGAAGTGTCATCATCCCAGACCAAAGAAGCTGACAGGCCTCCTGCCCGAGACCTCTTTCTCTTTCCCAAGCATCACCAGGCCAGGCTGATGAAGTCAGACTGTTTTACCACTAGATACAAGGCAACACAAGAGGAGATGCATTTCTATGCATTTCCATCCCCCATCCACAGAGGTCAAATACCACCTTGATTATCCAAGCCCTTTACTTTTTAGCCAGGATCGATATTTTTGTTTAGCGTCCCTTATTTATTGGTATATTTAAATAGTTCATGGTACCGAGAAAATGATATAATACAGTGCATTAGCTCCAGGGCCATCAGGACTAGCCATTAATATTTCAGATGTGTCTTTGCTATATGTGTTTTATTTCACTTTTTCTCATGAGCTGTACTCTCATGATCTTTGTCCTGGAAAATGGAGGCACAACCATAAAGTGTATCGTTACCTCTAAGATAGGTTTGATCTATCATCCGTAACTCACGTACTTTGGAAACAAAAGTTTCCTGCAAGTCTTTGTGCTAGCCTAGCATGGTGGTGCACACATGCAATCCCAGCAGAGGCAGCTGGATCTCAGTAAGTTCCGGGTTAGCTAGGGCTACACTGTGAGATCTTGTCTCAGAAAACTAAACAAGTTTTGATGTGAGGAGATCCCTTTTCCTACCAAGATGTCTTCACCATAACTGCAGGGAACCAAGTACCCAACATTGATGTTTTTAAAATTGAAGTTGCCTTCCCTGGTTCTATAGTTCTTTAGTTTACCAAATTCCTTCAGGTGTTTTTGATGTTGTTGTTGTTGCAATCCCCACTTATTTATAGCTCATAAAACTGAATCATAGAAAACATAAGAAAATTGTGTGCTATGAAACCACAAGTACCAGAGCCTACGACAGCACCTGGGCCCTCCTGCTGCTTATGATACCTTATGATGTAGTCATTTGCATGTCACCAGTGCCACAAGGAGGCTATGCACCATGTGAATCTCACAGACATTGAGAAGGATCGAAAGTGTTTAAGGACCACCTAGTTTTTCTAAGAGGCACCAAGAGGTGTTTGACAAGAGACTAGACGTGGTCTTCCAACGAAATTGAGATGTCAGAGGGGATGACTGCTTTCCGTTACTCAGAATCACAGCCTTGAATGACTCCAAGAAGCACCATCTAACTGATGTGTTACGGTGAAGGAGTGTTTCTTTCTGACATAGCAAGAGTGAAATGTTCATGCTGACTTTTTACCCAAGTGAGCAAAACCATAGTTTTGTAGGAGACAAAGCCAGATGCCTGCTGTGTGCAACCAATGCCCACAGCTAATGGTGTTCCAAGCACTCATGGACCAGAGTCAGCAAAGGAGAGACGCATATCCGCTCAAGGATTTCACCTATCTGTTCAGCCTCAGTTTACCAGCCAATCACATTTGTCTGCATCCAGGTAAGGCAAGGAGGAACACACAGGATCCGTGATGATCCTACAAGATCCATGCCTGGAGCAAAGGCCAATTGCCTGCCCACCTGTCTTGTTCTCTGTTCTGCCCACATGGTCTGGACAAGACAGAGCGCTGGGCATGATGTTTGAGTACTCTAGGTGAACACTGTTGGGATCCACACATTCTGAGCTTTCATTACGCTTTAGGGTAATTACTTATTTTATGTTTTTTTTTCTTCAATCCTGGTTCATTTCCTGGCATATAAACATTTATCTCTGAAACAAATAAAAACTGAACTGTAAATTCTGCCACTCGCAGGGCCTCTATCTCATGGTTCCATCCAATAGAATGTGCCAAGTCTGCCTTTAATAGCCAAACAAACTTGCCCCGCGTGACTGGCTTCTACCGTTAGATATCAAAGGTTCCCGCGGCCAATTTGGCCGTCCACACCCATGAGGTGAGGGAATAATAGCCACAGTTGAACTTCACTCTTCTTGCTCCTAGGGTTCACTGTCAAATTCTCCAGGAGAGAAAGTCTGAGAAGGGGATATTGAAATGCAAATGGACTCGATTGGCAAGCAACTCCCAAGCCCTCTTCTCAGTCCCAAGGAGAGAAGGTGGTGAGGTTGCAGCTTGAGGGGGAGTTTCTTTCTCTAGGTCAGGTGTTTTTTGAAGTTGGCAGATGGCAATTTCATTTGCATTTAATACCCTGCAGATTATTTCCTTTCTGTTGTGCTAAACACCTCTCTCAGTTGGGTCTAATTTGATGAGGTCATGCTGTCACCCTTGACCCTTTGGATCTTAAATGAAACCATCTGACCAGAAAGGAGGGAGGGAGGGAGAGAGAGAGCGAGAGAGAGCACTCCTCCTCTCGTTCACAGACATTTGATATTTGCAGATGTATGACCAGCTTCCCTTAACTACCCACTTGGCAGTTTAGCTCTTGATTAGAAGTGGAATTGGTGAATTGCCCAAGAGTCCAACATTTGAAGAGTAAATGGGCCCAATTAATCCTTTTGTCACATTCTTGTCAAAATAAAAGCACTATGCCAAAGAAAGAAAAAAAACAACTGCCTGTACCTACACTGAGCAATTTGGGATATTAGCAAACAATTAATTTGCAAAAACACCTAAATAGTATAGTGTACAAAACATTTGCAAAGTACTCTACCAGTGAGGAGAGTCACAACACAAAAGCGGATGCTGAAAAAGACTAGATGTGGTCTTCCAATGAAATTGAAACGCCAAAGGGGATGACTGCTTTCAGTTACTCAACACCTGAGTCTGAATCCCCCGAACCCCTGTGAAAATTCACACACAGCTATGCATGCCTGTAACCCCAACATTGAGAAGTAGAGGCACACAGATAATATCTAGGAGCTCATTGGCCAGCTAGTCTAGCCAGAACAGCAAGTGGGAGACACTGTCGCTAAGAAATAAGGCAGAGAGTGATGGAGGATGATAGCCAAAGTTCTCCTCTGGCCTCTACATGTGCATGCACAGGTACACATGCCCACACACTTACATGCCTGCACTACACATACACATTATGTAGATATAGATATGGATAGAGATATAGTTATATGAAAAAGACCCTCTTGAAGCACAATTAATAAAAAAAAAAACTCAGAGACAGAAATTGGGGTTCAACCTGAAGGTCAGAAAAGCAAAACAGTCAGCCACTGGCTCTTACCTCTACCTCAGCCTGAAATGACGATTCTGCCTCCAGGAATCTCAGAATGAGACTGCGACTGAGAGCTGTCTCCTCCTGTTTTATAATGCTCTCTAGTTCTGGGATTAAGGGCGTGCACCACTACTGCCTGGTTTCTACGGCAAGCTAGTCTGGCTACTAAGATTAAAGGTGTGGTGTGTCATTGCTGCCTGGTCTGTAAGGTTAAACAGTGTGGTTGTTTTACTTTTCTGATCTTCAGGCAAGCTTCATTTATTAAAATACTAATGAAATGCCATGACATCCTCTCCTGTCTTAAAGGAAATGCATCCATCCCTGTAGGTCCTGGATGTCACATGTTGGAAGAAAGGAACCAATTCTACTTTTCTAGCTAAAACTCAAAACAAAAATAGAGAAAGCAGGTATACAAATAGAGAGATTTTCTCAAAAGGCTAGCATTTGTATTGTGTGTGTGTGGTCTATGTGTGTATGTTATTCAAACACATGTGTATGTGCATGTGTCTGAGTGCAGGCATGAAGGCAAGGGAAAGACTTGAGGTGTCCTATCACTCTACACTTCTTCCTCTTGGGAAAGGGTCTCCTGTTGAATCTGGAGCTAGGCTGGTGGCCAACAAGTCCCAGAAAACCTCCTGTCTCCTCTGCCCCATCATGTTAGGGCTATAGGAGCAGGAATGACCAGACCCAGCTTTTCTGTGGGTGTTGGAGATTTGAACTCAGGTCCTTATGAGTTTTCTTATCCACTAAGCCGTCTTTCTAGACCTAAAAAGCTAATAATGTTTGTGTTTGTGTAGGTGTCTGAACATTAATGCCAGCAAGATTCTGTTTTCATGTCTTCTTCGATACACAGAGCCTCACCTTTTGTTTTATCTTTGCTCGTGTTATTGATAAAACTTGTAAAGTGTCTTTTAGGGAAAAGATATAGATGCATTTCAAGTTTCTTCTCAGAAAATATATCTGTGTCTGAAGCCTCAGCCAAATTATCGCCCGAATTAAACGCAAACTTCTGATTAAGCTGCGTCCCAGGGGAATATTAGTGAGAAAAGATGCTTTAAGTCAATTTCATCTCTAAGGCATGTCAGATGTAAGCAGTCTAATTAAAGCCCACAGTCTATTTCTAGAGCTGGAGGTCATGCTGTGGTCACTCGGTGAGGCTGAGGTCTGTGAGGACAGGATGGAGACAGGGGCTGATTCATCCGGGCCAGAATCCTGACTGCAGGTGTGGATCCAGTTCACCCAGGCTGCTTCCTGGCACATGGTGCTTTAAAGCTTTGATGGTTATCACCACTGGTAAACCAGATTTCTGGCTTCTCCGACAATGTTAAAAGATCCAGCATTTCAATGTCTCCTCCCAGGGCAAAGATGAGCAGGCAGAGGAGCACCATCTGTGGCCGGAGGGGATGGGGTCGATGACACCTGAGCTCTGAAACGTCTCACTGGCCCCACCTGCCATTGCCTACAGCAGTGGTTCTCAGCCTTCCTAAGGCTGTGACCTAATACAGTTCCTCACGTTGTGGTGAACCCCAGCCATGAATTTATTCCGTTGCTACCTCACAACTGTGATTTCGCTGCTAGTATGAATTGTAATGTGAATATCTGTGTTTTCCGGTGGTCTTAGGTGACCCCTATGAAAAAGGGGTCACAACCCACAGGTTGAGAACCGCTGGCCTAGACTGTGATGACTTTTGGAGCAGGATAAATTTAGCTTCCGTGTGTGCTGGACCTGCTTTAAATTTGATTATTCTCCACATTGTGTGTTGTTTGTAACAAGATCAATATTAACTTCTCAAAATAAAAATTTATGCACTTTAATTTTAGGATGAGTCAAGAGAAAGATGTACATAAAGCAGAAAAGAAATCCCCGGTAATATTCCAGGACATAAGTAGAACAGCCTCCCGTTTTCTTCTGATTTTAATATGATGGCAGCAATACCGTATGTGTTATTTCTATTTAATGCCATTTAACATAACTCCTCATGCTTTGGCAAATAATATATTTAGTAGTTGAAAAACAGTACATTTTGTTTATACATTTAAGCATCGATCTTGGTTTGTGATTGTTCATATACTTTTTATGCTTTTATCCTTTTGATTATTATAAATAATACTATGATGAACATGTTCTTATATAAAATTTTACCTCTGCTTAGATTGTACATACTTGTACGTGATAAGCACATGTTCTAACCATAGGATAGCCCAGCCTCAGAATCCTTCCTCAGAACAGATTTTATACGTGTCAATTCTGCACCAAAGATCTGAACAAGTATTTCACGTCGGAGGAGCACATTACCAGATTTCTCTCTGAAGAGCTACACCAGGTTAACATTCCTGGGGGCAGCACAGAAAAATTCTCATCGCATTCCAGCTACAGAAATCTGAGAACTTGTGTGAAAAAGTAAATAGGAAAAACATTTTTTACTTTTATTTTTGAGATTATGATATAATATAATCACATAATTTTCCCTTCCCTTTCCTCCCTCTAAACCCTCCCACAGCCCCTCCTTATGCTTTCAAATGAACGGCTTTTAGAAAAAGCATTTTTTTAAAAATGCTTTCACAGTGTTGGGTCCAGGACTGTAGCTCAGTTGGTAGGCACGTATCTAGCATACAAGAGGCCCTGGGTTCGACCCCTCCCCCCCAGCACCACACAAACTGAGGACAGTGATACACACCTGTCAGCAGTCAGGAGGCTGAGCCAGGAAAGTCAGAGGTTCAAGGTCATTATCTGCTGCATAGAAAGTCAGAGCCCACTCTGGGCTACTGAGACCCTGTTTCAAGACAACAAAGTGAGGCAAATGAAATTATTATTTCACTGGTATTTGGCATATGTCTGTTTGTTGGCGGATTTTGTTCTCTTTTCTTCTAACATAAACTGTTTATTGGTACACATTTTTTCTCAGAATGATGTTTCTCATTTGGAAGCATAACTCACTACTTAGGTTGCAGTTTCAGGGGTTAGCTGTTAGCATGGGTGAGAGTCTCCAAAAAGACCCTGAGTAAGAGCAGACCCTACAGATCACACTGGTTATGGATCACAGAATCCTCCTTGTAAGGGGAAAAGATTCAGCAAATGATCCTAAAGTCCCATCCCTGGGTACAGGCAATTTTACAGAGAGGTGTGAGTGTGTATCCATGGAGACTTACAACCCCACAGCCACAGGGAGGGGTCAGACACACATATTATATATAAACACATGTAAATATACACTGTATATGAATGTCATAACACAACATATAAACCATGCATGCCTACATCCAACAATATATAGTAGAACACTACAAAGTCATTCTCATTTCATTTCCAGAAGAGGAAGCTCATGTAAGGGAGATGCTGAAGGTCAGTTGTAGGTACAATGTTCTACCTTCTCTCACAGAAAGAAAGGTTGCAATAATAGATCTAGGAACTTCACCAACCTATCCTAAATGGTGAGCTTCAGGTTCAGTAAGAGATCTTGTCTCAAGGAGATAATGCTATGGGACAATGCTCTGTACGCTATAAAGATCTGTCACTTGTATTGGTTTAATAAATTGCTGATTGGCCAGTAGTGGGACAAGAAGTATAAGTGGGGCAACCAGACTAGGAGAATTCTGGGAAGAGGAAAGTCAGAGAGTCAGTCACCAGTCAGACACAGAGGAAGGAAGATGAGAATCCCTTACTGAGAAAAGGTGCCAAGCCACATAGCCAAACATAGACAAGAATTGTGTGTTAATTTAAGCTGTAAGAGCTAGTTAATAATAAGCCTGAGCTAATAGGCACAACAGTTTATAATTAATATAAACCTCTGTGTGTTTCTTCGGGACTGAATAACTACAGGATCAGATGGGACAAAAACTTCTGTCTTCAAAGGCTGTGGGACCAGGCATGACAGAAATTTTGTCTACAAATGGTACCCAATGTGGGGCTTGAACCCACAACCCTGAAATTAAGAGACTCATGTTCTACTGACTGAGCTAGCCAGATAAGGTAGAGCGATAGGGCAGGACCCCGTAACCTTCCTCTGGCCTCCTTGAGTGGCACATAACAGCTCCCCACTCCACATAAACATACAACATACACATGCACACAATTATACACACCACACACACACATACAGCACACACATTCATACCACACACAGACACACACATTACACACATAGATACACACAAAGGGACACACATACTATTTAAAAATATGTTGCTTTAAATAGCTAAAAATTAAAATAATCACTTTGATATAGATATATATATTAGATTACCTTCTATTTCAATAACAATAACAGAACCCTAATTGGGACAAGGTTCTTAGCACTACTCTTCAAGTAGCTTAAAATACATTTCCTTTCATTCTTTTTCCCAATGAACCTGTAAACTGATTACGTGCTGTGGTCCCAGAATGGATTTAATCTTGGCTTTTGTTTTACTCAATTAATATTATGTCATAAGAATTTCTACTGCTACACGGTCACCATAAGCACAGGGTCACATTCTGTCAAGTGACTCATCCATAATTTATATTCATAATTGACATTGCTTCAGATTTTTCTTCTCAGGGAAAAATATCACCACAGTGAGTTCATTTATTCATGTAGCATTTTCTTTATCAGGGATGTCTTGTAAAAATTATTTTAAACCAAAATGGCTGTGACTTCTGGAAATGACTAGGTGTAGCTTCAAAGAGTAACTCTGTCACATTGAGCGCTTTAAAACTAATTTGATAAAAAAAAAACGTAATATATGAAAGAATAAATATTTAACAAATAAATAACTCAATAAAGTAATCTGGTTATGGATAATGATGGATTGAGAAACAATAGAGAAATAAGTAAAACAACAGGTAGGCAGAACGTTTAACAGCCAACATTGTGAAACAAAGATGCGTAGACAGTGTTTGACTGCCTTTTCAAAGCATTGTCTCCAAACGGCGATTTTAAAATCATTACAGACAGAACATACTCTGTAACTGCCGCTTATTTTACAGCGTAGCAATCTCTCTACAAGCTAAGTGTCTGTGCCCTTCTTAATGCAGGTGAGAGATCCTGTGTGGCATGACCCCCGACCTAGATGTTTCCCTAGAAACGTGAGGAATAGCCAGTGCATTGAAAAAAGAAAAAATGGAGAGGTGACAGGATCCGATGATCTCCGTTTGCTCGCAACTGAGGAGGTCTCTAGAGTGTGGCACTGTGGTGATATTTTGTTAGTGCTATAACAAATAGTTTGCCTGAGGATCAGAGCATGGAGCGAGCCACTACCTAGTCATAGAGGCCAGACAGTGGTAGCACATACCTTTAATCCCAGAACTCGGGAAGCAGAGGCAGACAGATGTCTATGAGTTCAAAGCCACCCAAGCTACACTAGATTGATCCAGTGTCAAAGAAGAAAAGAGCCAGGCGGTGGTGGCTCACACCCTTAATCCCAGAGACAGGAAGGGATATAGCTGGATGGAGAGAGAAATATAATGTGGAAGGAGCCAGGAGTTCAAGACATTGTCTGAGGATTTATAGAGACAGGCTACCCCATTCAGTCTGAGGATTTTGTAGAGCTAAGAACTAGTGACTGGAGGCTCTGCTTCTCTGATATTTCCCCTCCCCCGCACCTATATCTGACTTGGGGTTTTCGTTATTAAGACCAATTAGGATTCTCACTACAGCTGGGTGATAGTGGCACATGCCTTTAATCCCAGGACTCAGGAGGCAGAGGTAGGCAGATCTCCATGAGTTCAAGGCCAGACTTGTCTACAAGGGCCAGTTCCGGGACAGACTCCAAAGCTACAGAGAAACTCTGTTGGGGGGGGGGTGGAGAATTCACACTACATGGCACCTGAAGTGATAGTGTTGGGATGATCCTGGACAAAGCAGGATAAATTGCTCATCCCAGTAGGGAGCTACTACTTACTTCCTGTAATGTCTCCAAGAACAGAACTTAGGCCAAGAAACTTAACATTACCCATAGACAGCATCTCCAAATTAGTATCACATGGCATTTGTAACTGCAGTGGAATGGGCGGGCTGGCCAGCCACCACTGAATATGAGGAAGAGGGGCTTTCACACCCTGCTGCAAGGGAGAGGTCCCTAGGAATATTTAAAATTCCTTTTTGCAGTGGGTGGCTGCTTGTTGGTTCCCGGCTGCCCAGCTAGCTTAGACCTGAAATAACCACACAGAACTGTATTAATTTAATCACTGCTTGGCCCATTAGCTCTAGCTTCTTATTGGCTAACTCTTACATATTACTTTAACCCATTTCTATTAATCTGTACATCACCACGAGGTCATGGCCTACCAGCAAAGTTTCAGCATGTCTACCTCTGGCCGTGGCTCCATGGCATCTCTCTGATTCCGCCTCCTTTCTCCTAGCATTCAGCTTAGTTTTCCCCACCTAGCTCTGTTCCCCTATAGCTCTGCTATAGGCCCAAAGCAGTTTCTTTATTCATTAACCAATAAAAGCAACACAGACAGAAGGACCTCCCACACCACCTTTTGCTTCAGCACGTGGTATCAGGATAGACTAGAATAGCTGAAGGTGAGCTTAGTTAGACTGAAACTCTTTACACAGTGCAAGTGTGTGATGAGAGACCCGCAGGCAGGTCTTTCCTGCACCCCGACACATGTGTATGTTACTTGAGGATCCTGTGATTTGCATTTTCTCCACCACTAGGTCTGGATTGGGTCCTGAGATTCCCCATTTCTATAAACTTCAAATGGTGATGATGCAGCTGGTTTATTGATCTACTCTAGCAGCAACTGGGTGTGGAGGAGAGACTTGGGTAACCCAAAAGATGCAGAGATAGGAGCTGAGAAGCCCAAGAACTTAACAGTTACCAGGGTACAAAGGGCCCTCCCAACTGTAAAGATTCTCCAATTATCTCAACCACAACATGACTCTTTAAAGATGTCTTGAAATGTACACTTGGCTTTGAAGATGAAAAACAAGCTCTAAAAGTTTTTGGCATATCATTCCATTTATATCCACAACCCTTATGGTATGCTTGGGATCGCTACTAAGAATTTAAGAGCAAGTTAAGTAATTCAATCCCTAATCTCTTCAGTTAATATAAATTGTCTTTATTTTTCAAAAACAAAGGAGAAGAGTCAAAGGTTCTTGCAATTCTTATGTACAAAACAACTTTCCTTCTAGTTTGCGGCCAGAACTCTCTTCTGGAAAGAGATTTGGGTTCTGCAGACAGGATCCAGATGAACGCTGATTCTTTCTGCACTTGGAAGATCTATGCCAGACAAGAGGAAGACTTGGCTACAGTAAGTACTCTTTCCTTGGACGCCAGAATCCATCAAAAAAGGAAGAAGTAGACATTACTGGGTCTTCTGGTAGTTGCCATTAAAACCGTAAAGCATATTCCTTCATGCCTCAAAGTCGGCATGACCTGATGAACCCCGGAACTATACTATTTTTTATGTCACTGTCACCAGAACATTGAGAGGTTTATTTGGCTCAAAGTACGGGAGATTAGGAAATCCAAGAGCACAGTGCCAACACCTTAGCACCTGACCAGTGCCTTCTTCCCATGTTAAAGTCTGGCATCTCACAGCCATGGGGATATTTTGTTTATGCTTTAGCAAATAAAACTTGTCTGAAAATCAGAGTGCAGAACGAGCCACTAGTTAGCCATAGAGGCCAGGCATGGTGGCACACACCTTTAATGCCAGCACTCAGGAGACAGAGGCAGAGAGATCTCTGTGAGTTCAAGGCCATCCTGGGCTACAAGAGATTGATTCAGTCTAAAGGAGAAACAAAGCCAGGCAGTGATGGTTCACACCTTTAATCCCAGTACTTGGGAGTCACACACCTCTAATTCCAACACTAGGGAGGTGGAGACAGGAAGGGATATGGCTGGACCAAGAGAGAAATGTAAGGCAGGAGGAGACAGGAACTCAAGGCATTCAGTCTGAGGACTTGTAGAGACAGGACACCCCATTTGGTATGAGGATTCCATAGAGGTAAGAGCTAGTGGCTGGCTCCTCTGCTTCTCTGATCTGTCAGCTTTCACCCGCTAATATCTGACTCCAGGTTTTTATTATTAAGACCAATTAGAATTCACACTACATTCGCACTGCACACAAGAAGACAAAGTAAACTCTTTTAGCTCAGGTCTCTCTTCCTTTCCTTACAAAGTCACTTATGCCATCAGTTAGCACATTGTCCCCTGTCTCAGAAGGAGGAAGCATGCTTATCCACAGGAAGGCCAGGTTCGGAGAGGCTAGCTAATCATCCAAGACACACAACTAGTAGCAGAAGTTGCCTACAGATTTTTTTTGAAGGTTTATGTTTCTTCTGCTGGCTCCATGTGTCACATTTGCTAAAAACACAAGTGCAATAACATTTTTTATCTCCCTAAGATATATATGAAGACAGAAATGAATACAGAAATCTGTTCCACAGAAAGAACCTCCTGTGGGATTTTGAGGCATTTTTCAAAGTCCTGGCAGGCATGATCCTCTTGAAGCATGTTGTCTCCCTGGGAGCTATTTTCCAGGGCTTTTGGATCCTCTAAGAGGACTAATGGTTGCTGTACACTAGGGGTACTTTCTGTGAAGCTATGTCCAGATGTCCATAAACACAGTTCCTAGGGCTCAGAGATTCCCTGAGCTTGTGATCATGAAGTTTAAGAAACTGGACTTCCTCACTGTTCCTGCTACCCTCTCTAACATATTCAGATGGCAGCTTCTTAGAAGACCAACTCTTATCAATCTATTGAGTATGAGACAGACTTGGCTGGGCATCACAAGTCTGACGGCAGAGGGAATGTTGTCTTCAAGGCACTCATGGAAGAATGAAGGTGCCAACAGGTAGGTGGATTCCTCCAAAAATAAGTGGTGGCTTACAGGACAGGCTGCAAGGAAGCTGGAGGGCCGCTGGTCCCACAGAGAGCCCTGGATTTAATAAGGTATGAGCAGTTGGTCATTCATCATTACTTTTAGCTACACAGTATTTAAATTCCTTCATTTCCTTGGAAAACAGCATCCATTTAGACAGATACAGCTCAGGTGTTCTCCTATGAACGCTCCAAATGCCAGATTCCTGCTTGCAGCTTCCCCTGCACTTCAGGTCGAACATAAGGCTCAGTCTCCTTGATGAGTTATCAGGGACCCTCAGTCTCCATCAAAAGATGCTACAGGGGAAACCCAGGGGCTCAGCAGCAATAGCAACTGCATCTGATTTCCAGAGGTGGCCATGGCAGGGTTCCAGAGGAGCATCAGCTGCAGTGGTAGTCACCTTGGGTTTCAAACTGTGTTGTCTGACTTGTAACAGGCATAGCACTCTCTAGCTGAGCTCTGACACCTTGTTGTGGAATAGTATTTTAAGATGTGTTACATTTGTTTATGCTGCAGAACATTAGTTTAATGATGCAAAGATGTGTTGTGTTGCGGTCTTTTATGTTGTATTTGTTTAACTCTGGGAAGCTGTGTTACTTTGCCTGTCTAAAACACCTCATTGGTCTAACAAAGAGGTGAATGGCCAATAGTTTGACAGGAAAGGATAGGCAGGGCTTGCAGGCAGAGAGAATAAAGGAGAAATCTGAGAGGTGGGAGGATCAAGCAACAAGAAAATGAGGAGAGGAGGGTGGAGGGCCTTAGGGGCCAGATACCCAGCTACACAGCAAGCCACAGAGTAAGAAGTAAAGAAAGGTATACAGAAATAGAGAAAAATAAAATCCCAGAGGCAAAAGATAGATGGGATAATTTAAGTTAAGAAAGACTGGCTAAGGCTTTGTTGATTCTCCGTGGGAGGACTTACCCTTTCTGAATAGTGAATGGGGAGTGGGTTGGGGGAGAGTAGGAGGCGGGGAGGGAAGGGGAACTGTGCTTGGTATGAAAAATATATAAAATCTTGGCTTTAAAGAAAAGAAAGAAAGAAAAGCTGGCTAGAAATAAGCCAAGCTAATGCTAAGCATTCATAAGTAAGAATAAGCCTCTGTGTGTATTTACTTGGGAGCTGGGTGGCAGGTTCCCAACAGACCAAAAGAGCAAAAGAGCTAAGAGTAAAAACAACCAGTAACATCACAACCCGAGTCTTTTTGTGGCTTCTTGACTCTTAGGCACAGACCCAAAGATGCCATGAGTTTCCCAACACACTTTCAGCATAGAAGAGCCAGTGTCCATCTCTGCGTCTTGCCCCTAAGGACTGAACTGTGTAGTGGTTTCCTGTGTCTGACACAGAGCAGGAGAGGGAAGGTGATCAGTGCACCTCAAGCCCATATTCCAACGGCAGGAGGAGCCTGGTGACAGCTGACAGCCAGCGCGTGCCAGAAGAGATGCAGAACGTGTTGACCATAAGGCAAGGTCATCTGTTTATATGAAATAATTTGTTAAGCATCCTCTCTCCTGAACACTTGTTCTTCATGGTGTGTGGAGGTGTGGGTATGTAGAGAGAGAGCAGAGGTCAATGTCAGATGTCTTCCTCCAGCACTTGCCATATTCTTTTCTGGGGACAGGGTCTCTCGCTGAACCTGGAGCTCACAAATTTTGCTAGACTAGCTGGCCAGAGAGGCGCAAGTGTCCTGTCTCTGGGTCCCCAGCTTTGGGATGGCAGGTGTGTGCTACCACAGAGAGGCACAGGCGTCCTCCTGTCCATGGCTCCCCAGCATTGGGATGGCAGGTGTGTGCTACCACATCCAGCTTTTTGTGCCTACTCTGGGGGACCCAAACTCAAGTCTTTACCCGCTTACATGGCAAGCGCTTTGCCGACTGCCATGCCCTAGTCCCTCTTCTCAGTTCTTCTGTTATAAATTATCTGCTTGTGATCTTTCCACACTTGCTTTTTTTTTTCCTTGGTTAGAGAGCTCAGCTGACACACATTTAATGTGCCATTTAGTAAAAGATGTGGGAAACACAAGACAGTCTGCATACAGAGAACCTGAAAGATTTTCTTGAGAAGATCAGACATGTGCACATGTCAGAATAAAAATTCATCTCCCAAAATACTTGTTTTGGGAGCAACATAACAAAAACAACTAATTATGTGACATCACCAGATGGGGGAAACTTGTACATTCTAAGTGTCTCACATATTCTCTGACAGTGACCCAACTCACAAATTAGCAACTAAATTATTGACAGTGCTTGCTGGTAATTGAGGTATGCCATTGCCAACTCACTGTCCTTCATAAATAAACAGGCACAGTCACACACTAAGATTGTTACTCCCACCCCCAGATCACAGATGCTAGGTGATGATACCCACAGGATTTAAGCCCCCGAGGAGAAAGCCTGGGGTTTCCATTCTGATGCTCAGTGGTCTCACATCGACCCAGAACTTAATTATCAGCTGACCAAACACTGTTTGTTTCGCTGTGTCTCCATCCTTGGTTCTCTGGAGCGATTCAGAACAGGAAGGGCTGAGAAGCCAGGCTGGATTAGAAACACCTTCACGGTGTTCTTAAAGAGACGCTCGAGTGGGTGTGTCCCTGGATGGCGCCGTTAACACACTTTCTTTTTTTGTTTAGCACCAGATTTAAAATAAACATTTACAAAAAACACTAGTGGAAATCAGCAACAAGAGCTTTTCCATTCCAAGGTACCATCTGTTCAGGTTTGCGCCCTCGTGGTTGGAGTGTTAATATCTCCTGTGCAGAGACACCATTTGTCAGCATTTTCATCAGTTTCTAATTTTTTTGGTCTAAGTCAGCTGAAATTCTCAGAGTGCAGATGTCTCGAGGTTTTCAGTCTCCTTAATTACTGCCTCTTGAAAAGAATGTCTTTCCATACCCTACCAAGAGAAGAAAGAAATCTATAACTACCTGCCTATGGTTATCCTAAAATTTTTTGAGGGGGGAGCAGAAAAGTTCAGGGATCCAGGGTCTCCAGGGTAGTTGGTATCTATCTTTATGATTAACTTTGGAGCGACTTAAATGAGTTTTAAAGGCCCTCATAAAAGAGCAAGGAAAAGTCACTGCGGAGAGGAAGAGCATAGTATTTCTATTGCAGCTGCCAGTGCTTTTTACAGTCTCTAATGAAGCCCTGATGGGGTATAAAATATCCCAACTTTTACAAATGACTCAGTCCGCTAGACAATGTGCAATGCTTAAATTCCCACTAGGTTCATATTCATTTTCAATAGCATTTTAGTGAAAGGAAGCATATAAATACTCCACTTGACTAGTACTTCACTGAAAGAAGAAAATAATCTATGACTTATTTCTGTACCAAAGCAAACAGCCCCGTTTTCCTGAGTCTGGTCCTTGCTCTTGAATTTGAAAAGGAAAGTCACAAGCTGTGGCTGCTGATGTAGTCATTGTTGTTATTTTTAAACCAGCTGTTCTTTCTTCTTCTATCTCTCACCATCAAGCAGGTGTTTACCTTTTTTTATAATTCTTACTTGTATCTGTGTGCATGTGTGTATGTGTCTCTACACATGCTATGTGTGTCTGTGCACAGCATGCATGTGGAGGCCAGACGTTGATGCTGGGTATATTCCTCGGTCATTTCTCCTCTCTCTCTGACCTGTGAGCTCACCAAATTGGCCAGACTAGCTGGCCAGCAAGACCCCTTGACTCCACTTCCCCTACGCTGAGATGGTGCTTTGCTTCTAGGTGGTTGTTGGTTATCAAACTCAGGTGCAAGCACTTTTTACCACTTTACCTGTCTCTTCAGCCACCAGGTGTGTAGCTTTTCAAATTTACAAAATCATTACTTTCCTCTTGCCCAGTACGTGACGTATTTTAAAGTTAGTTTGAAAGATTTGTTTTTCAAACACCATTGATTGGCATTTGTAACTTTCCCTCCAGTAATATCCAGTTCAGAACTTTCATGCTCTATTAGCAGTTTTCTTTGACGGTTATTTCATCACCAGTTCATTGCCAATCATAAACAGTCACTGGTATTTCCAAAGATAAAAAGAATATGAACAACCTACAATAAAACATAAGACACACATAGGGCAGCATGCAGAGACACAGTGGTGTAAAAGCTGGGGGAAAGGGCTGTTATCTACTGGTATAAAACACACAAAGGTTAAATACTTTTTATATTCTCCCTTTTAAACAATGGCTTTGGGCTGGACAAGAGGCAACAGCCTTGCTACAGATGTCACTGGAAGGATAGAATATGAGCCACACGTTGGAACAGAGTTCCAGGCAACAGGAAGTCTGCGCAGTGAAAGGACTTTGGATCCCACTAAAGCTGTGATGTGCTTAACCTGCATCTGAAATGAGAGAAGCCAGGGGAATCTTCCTGCTGCAGAACACTATGCAGGTCTTGTCAGTGGAAACCTCAGGCCCATGGAGTGAGGAGTGCTCAAGAGAGATGGACTAGGAGTCCCTCAGGTCTGAAATCCATCCTTGCTCAATAATTACCTTTCTGGTTATAATGTGATTCTCCATGAACGCTTCCTTGAGAGACGTATCACTGCCATCAGGCTCTCTCAGAGGCCTGTTGTTCACAGACAGAGGGTTCTCATCCCTGGGCTAACGGTCTGCATAGACCACCTCCTCCCAACCCTTAGAGAAGGAGCCATAGGGTGACCTCCACTCATAAAGGAGGAGGGAAGCAGGCACAGTAAATGATGCCTGTGCCCAGAGTTACATGTTTGGTCAGTAGGAGGAGATTCTCAGCCCAGATCCAACCCTCATGGGCTGCTCTCAACCTTCTTGCTACACTGATGGTCTTTGTGTATCCGTTTCTTCCACACTGAAACATTCCCTCCATACAAAGCTCATGCACAACTCACAAGGCTCGGGAAGCTTCTAGAACTTACAAGATTCTCAAGGATCTTCCCCAAGGACAAAGAAGAGACAATTTCTGGAGAGACTAGGTTGATTGAAAAGCTGGTACAGGGAACCAGCTTTTGAGATGCAGCTTCAAGCATCCTCACCCACTCTGAGGCCTGGGATTCTCAGTGCAGTCTCTGCCTTTAAGTCAGCTTCAGTGCAACAAGAAACCCCTCACCAATACTCCTCTAAGTAAAATAGACTTACCCATCACTAAGCTACACTTGAGTGCAATCATTTCTTTGCTCTGTTACTGCTCCCTACTATAATAAATAGACTTTGTCACATTTCCCCACTGGCAGGGGGATACCACAAAATAGTTTTGGCTACTTGTAGAAGTTCATAAAGTGAGGGATAGTTACTGCTACTTCTAGTATTTGGTGACTTTGGAGCAACCTCCAGGCTGCTGTGATTGCCTGAGCACCAACATCATTATCATCTTTTACAAGTTCTGTGTATTTGAGATAGTTTTAAAGACATTTAAGACAGGGCTGTAGCTTCAGCTACTCAAGAGTCTGAGGCTGGATAACTGAGAATTCAAGGCCAGTCTATGGCCACACCACCATGAACATACCGAGTCTCACCTGATCTTGGAAGCTAAGCAAGGTCAGCCTGGTTAGTACGTGGGTGGGAGAGTTCAAGGCCAGCCTCTACTACAGAAGGAGCTCAATGCTAACCTGGGTAACTTAGTGAGTCCCTGTCTCAAAAGATAACATTTGCTTAGTGTCAAGACTAGCTTCCACTCTCAACTTGACGTAAACCTAGAGTCAAAGGAACCTTGACTGAAGAATTTTCCCAGATCATATTGATCTGTGATCTTGTCTGTGAGACATTTTCCTAACTGACATAGGAGGGCACAGCTCACTGTGGGTCCTGCTATTCCTGGGCAGGGAGGCCTGGTCTATAGAAGAAAGGTAACTGAGAAACCCAGAGAGAGCAAGTCAGTGAGTAGCAATCTTTATTTTGCTCTAAGCTCCTACTTTGAGCTCTCGCCTTGACTTTCCTCAATGATGGACTGTAAATTGAAGGCTGAAACAAACTATTTCCTCCCCATTACCCAACAACTGAAAGCCAAACTAGGATGGTAAGATTGAAGCCGTAGGTTCCACCCAAGGGGGCGGGGAGGAGGGGCTGCTGCAGGGGCAGAGACAAGGGGACAGTCCTACTCCTGTCTCACTGAATGTTATAGAAGCTGTCTAATTCCTGGGACAGCTAAGCTCAAGCACTCTTTTGAGAATGTCTACATTTCTTCATCTCAGTGGTTGCTTCAGGTTTTGTTTTATGGCACTGAGGGTTGAAGCCACAGCTTTTCACCTGGTAGACAAGCGTTGCACCTCCACTTAAATTAGACAAGATCATAAATCATATAAGACATAAAACAATGATGCCAGAAACATTAATGAGATGCTTGCTTTTCTTGAACAGTAAACCGAATTCTGAGCTTCCTGGTAGCTAAGGAGAAAAGTGAAAATCCAGCAAGGCATATACTTCTCAGAGCCTGGCTAGTACTAGTGTACATTTCTTTAGGAAGGCCAGACTTCCCAATACTAAAAATCTTAACATTGATGGGGTGATGAATTTCACCAATGAGTCATTCAATGCAAGAACTAGGAAAGCATTTATACTGAAAAAAAAAAATCCAGCAAGGCATATACTTCTCAGAGTCTGGCTAGTACTAGTGTACATTTCTTTAGGAAGGCCAGACTTCCCAATACTAAAAATCTTAACATTGATGGGGTGATGAATTTCACCAATGAGTCATTCAATGCAAGCATTTATACTTAGGCTTCTAACTCTAGCCCACATTAGGGACACACATCGCTGATAAGGAGGACTGCTTCTCAAAGGCATGTCTGCATCGCCAACTGATGCTCCACCTTGTCACCAGAATGGAGCATAAAGGACCTACTGGAACAGCCCTTGGGCACCCCATCAATCATCCGAATCCCAGGCATGCCTTTGACAAACCAAACAGGGCAGTCATTCAGAACTGAGCTGTCTGCTGAAAACGGATTGAAAGAGTTTGCATGCTGATGAAAAAGAGATGTGTGTCTTATGGCTGTCAGTTTGGAATCCCATGGAAAGATTGATTTTTCTTGTGTTTATTAAGAAGACCAACACAAAATTTTGCTCCAGCAGACATCAATGTTAATTTTATTTGTAATGAATATCTGTGGGGAAGACACATTGCATCCATGTATCCCACATCCTACATGAGTTCAAAGTCATCTCCACAACTCTAATTTTCCTACTTAGCAATCTAGAGATAGATATTTAAAATTCAATATGTGTATGAATATGCACACACATTAAATATATACACTCACCATCGTGTGTATGTATGTGTGTCTATATGTGTGCATTTTAGTTCTATATAGATTTTGGGTTTTTAAAAAATCTTTCTTCATTTTACATACCAATCCCAGTTCCCTCTCCCTGTCCTCCCACTCCCCCATCTTCCTCCTACCCCTCATCCACTCCTCAGGGAGGGTAAGGCTTCCCATGGTGAGTCAACAAAGCCTGGCACATCTCTTTGAGGCAGGACCAAGGCCCTCTACTCCCAATATCTAGGCTAAGCATGGGATCCCTCCAAAGAGAATGAATTTGTTTTCTGCTAAAGAAGATTGTAAGTTATTGTTTCATAACTCATTTTAATGTTTTCCTGCAGTTACAATGCCACAGTTTAATAAATTTAACCATACTTGAATTATTACCTACTTGAAAGGTATTTATTCATTTGCTATGATACAATGTATTTATGCATGTGGTTTATGTATAAATATGTGTTTGTGTGTGTGTGTGTGTGTGCATTTGTGCATGTGAGTGGGTGTGTGGGTGTCAAAGGTTGATGTCAGGTATCTTCCTCAATCTGTCCCCACCTTATTTTTTGAGTCAGGGTCTCTCACTGAACCAGAAGCTCAGTGATTAACTAGACTAGTTGACCAGTGAATCCCAGGTTCATTCCATATACTCAGAATAGGATTTTACCTATTTCCACAACCTCTTGGCTTTGACGAAACAGATGTCAGGATTCTAAGGTGAAAGACACTGTGTTGGCTTTCTTTCAGGTGGCCAGTATGGGGTCTAGCTTCTGGACATGTAGCCAGAACAAGTTCTCTGGGTTGTCTCTGCAGCCTGGTGTTAGAAGAAGCTACCACAACCAGGGAAGGAGCGGTGTTGCATGAACGGCCGTAGTGGCATTAATTAAAACCAAGCACTAACTTTCCTCCACTCTCACATTCAGTGATAATTCACTTAGTGGAATTGGTTCTTTCTTACTGAGCGTTGCTCTCAACTCAGGGATGTTTCCTTGAGCCAGATTTTACGGTGTCTGTCAGAAAGATCTCTAAATCCTTACTGAGTTTGGTTCCGTGAAAAGCATTTTTTAATGCTCATGGGGCTTATCCATAAAACTCTCTGAGATGGCTAAGTTTCTCCTTCCACTTGAATTTGAAGAACACAAATGCTGGGCTAAATCCAAAGCATTAACTAGAGAGCATAGAATCCATGTGCACATGAGCTCTCCTGGAAGACATGGAACGAAGGCCACTGTCTCTATGTTCTCCGAGGCAGCCTCATAGCTTCTTCTGATGCTTGCAGCCCAACTCTGATCTTTTGTGCTCTGGTCCTTTATGGAGCTAATTTTTGTAGCCATGAAGCTCTTCCCTTCTAGCCCTTGATTGATAGGATGTATGTCCTCTGAAGTCATCCCTGGTCACCCTCTTTTATCTGTCTATCTATCTGTCTAACTATAATCTATCTATCTATCTATCTATCTATATCTATATATAATGTATCTGTCATCCATCTATCTATCATCTTTTTATCATCATCATCTATTTATCTTTTTCTTTTTAGGCAGACTCTCATGAGTCCAAACTGACTTCAAACTTAAGTAGCCAAGGATAACCTTGAACTCCTGATTCTCCAGCTACTAACTCCCAAGAGCTGGAGTCACAAGTGCAAGCTACCATGTCTCATTTATGCTTTATGCATTTTAAGTAAGCATTCCACCAACTGAACCCCAGCTCAAGACCCACTAGCATCTCTTGAACGTCCACCTGTCCACTTGTGATTCAAACAGCCCAGACTCACAGTTTCCTGCCAGGGCTAATGCAGACTGAGGATTCCAGGCACTGATCCATATGGGCCAGTCTAGTAACAAGACACTCCCACCCAGACACTAAGGATCCTGCAACAAGGTTGCCACCCGTGTCCCCTGAGCTCACAGTACTTACATTTTAGAAGTCAGTTTTCCTGGACATTTTTCTAGAGGCAGGTTTCTTGCTAACCCCATAATGGCTCCCTCAATCAGGATATCTCTTTCCTCGCTCTCATATCTGTCCTTCCTCCGTCTGGACTATCCCATTCCCTCAAGTTCCACAAGGATTACCCCAGCTAAGATCCTAAGCAATAGAGGAGAGGGTGTCTAAACTGGCCTTGCCCTGTAGTCAGACTGATGATTATCTTAAATATTACCATAGAACCTTCATCCAACAACAGATAGAAACAGAGGCAGTGACCCACATCGGAGCACTGGACTGAGCTCCCAAGGTCCAGTTGAAGAGTGGAAGGAGTGAGAGTATGAGCAAGGAAGTCAAGACCATGAGGGGTTCATCCACTGGGTCAGTTTGCTTGAGCTAATGGGAGCTTACCAACTCCAACTGTACTGGGAGTGAACAAGCATGGGAAAAAACTAGTCCCTCTGAATATGGTTGACAGTTGGGGCAGACTGAGGGGCTACGGATAGTGACACTGGGATTTGTCTCTACTGCATGTACTGGCTTCTTAGGATCCTATTCTCTTTGGATGTATACCTTGCACAACCTAGATGTAGTAGGGAGGGCCTTGGACTTTCCACAGGGCGGGGTGCATTGCCCTCTCTTAGGATTGGAGGGGGTGGGGTGGGAGAGTGTGTGGAGGGAGTGGGAGGGGACTGGGAGGAGGGGAGGGAGTGGGAATTTGGATTGGTATATTTTTTAAAGCAATAAAATTTAAAAAAATTTAAAAGGGGAAAAAAGAAGTCACATTTTCTAGCCAGTTTCTAAAAGATACCATAAACTAAGCAACTAATAATCTTAAAGGTATCTTTAAGATTATTTTTTCAATCTTCCTTGTCCTCACGTGGTGCACAAAATGAACTCCAAATAAGAGAGGTTGAAATAGAATATGTAAGAACAAACACACTTTGGGGAGGAGGAAGTGATGGGTGAGTTTCTTATATAACTTGGATGTGTAGAAAGTTTTCCAGCTGTGTCTCAAAATGAAGATATAACAAGAGAAACATTCAATTTAAAAGTTGTGGGAATGGCAGGATGTGGTGCTACAGGCCTGTGATTCCAGCACTTGGGTTCAGAGGCAGGAGGATCAGGAGTCTGAGGTTAGCCTAGTATGGTACCTGTGACTCTATCTCCAAAAATCAAAAGAGCTGTGGAAAAGAATATAAATAACATAATTTTAGCCTGAAATATAAAAAGCTATGACTCACATCACAAGGAATTAATGTTCTTTATTTTCTAGATTAAAAAAAGAAATAAACTCAGAAAATGGACAAAAGAAGCAGAGAATTCAAAATCAGATATATGTAAATATGTAGATATATAGGCACAGAAAAATGATCTTTATAAATTAAAAAAGAGACTCACACTTGTAATACCAGAGACAGCATGGTTTATGTAAGTTTGAGAGCAGCCTTATCTACACAGTAAGTTCCAGGTGTGAGACCCTATTTCAAAGACTCCAAAGTGAGACTCAGTTTGAAAAATAAATAAATTTGAAAGCTGTTTCACTTACCTTGTTATATGAGTAATGTAAAATAAAGCTGCTTAGAGATGGCATTTCTAATGAATGATAAGCAGAATGTAAAACATTTGGTCATGTACTTCAAGGAAATGGAATCCTCATACATCTCTCCTGGGCAATGTCTGTTTACAGAATGCACTTGCCATTGACTCAAAATTTCAAGTTCAAGCCTCACAGTAAGTGAAAATAAGCCTCACATAATATAAACTATGCTGAAATACATTCCTTGATTTTGAAAATTGTTGAAATTAACCTTAATATCCATAAGAAATGGTTGGAATAAACGATGAAGCAGTCCCACAGGATAACATTACAGAGTCAGGAAAAATTAAAGGAGGAAGCTTCACATGAATTGATGGATGATAGAGTTGGTGTATATATTGTAAGTGAAAAAAGTACAAAGTCATATAACGAAACTATGTATATATAAACATATATGTAAAGTGTTACTTACACATAAGTCAGAAGGAGAAATAATTTTTCTCTCCCTAAAAAATGCAAAAGGCATAGGCAACAACTGATTAAAAGTGGCTATTTATAAGAGCAGAATGATTTTGAAAAACCTAAAAGGATAAAAGAAATAAGATTTCTGTTTGTTATAGATTTTAGTTTGAATGACATATATGTGTTTAAACATAAAGTTAAGTAAGGAGGGGTGGAGAAGAAACTAAACCTAAATATATATGGAAACAAAGTAGCAAACTATACATAAAATTGATAATGTAACCATGCAGAAGTAAAGAAGAATCTAAGTTTTTAGTATATCCCTCAATTGAAGAAGGCTAAGGACATAAAACAACAGCAAGTAATCCAGCGAGATGTAAGACTGTTGAGATTGGTATCTGGATACTGTATTTCCAAGCTAAGTACATAAGGATGCTCTGAAGAACTAGGGTTCTTCCTGAGATAACACTGTGGAGAAGACAGAAACATACGACTTTAGATTAGAATCAGAGGCATCAGAGGGGTGGGTGCATTTGTATGTGCCCCCACAGAGCAAAAGCACACATGTGTGTTTGTGTATGCACTGTGGGGGCAGAGAGGCAGAGTTGGATGCAGCCGAGTTTACGGGAAACAGGATCCAAGCAGGATGAGAAAGCAGGTTACTCCCTCCCCTGTGTAAAAGGGTGAGCTGTCATTTGTGAAAATTAAACGTGGAGAGACACCAAGTCACAGGAAATGAGACCCTGTTTCCAGCACCATGTGGGAGGTTGCTCAGCCAAGTGAAAAAGAAAATGGGCTCCAGAGACTGAAGGAAATGACTTCACATTCCAGCATGCTTTGTTCCCCATTGTAACTCTGGATGACTGGGCTCCTTGGAGCCTCGGGTCCCTCGGTTGTATGGAAAAATATTGGAAGCATTGGAAAGTTGCTGAGGGGACTGTGGAGAGACATGTCTAGGAGCAGTAGGGCATGGAACAGGAGCCCAGTAAATAACCACTAGCATGGTGGCTATTGTGAATTAACCTTACCAAGTCTGCAAGCTGACCGCAGAGGAAGGTACCAGTGCATCATTTCTGGGAAATCTGCACTAAAACTGGAAAGTGGGTACTAAAACTGTCCTTTGAATTCGCATTCTATTTCTCAATATTTATCCAGTGGAAGGAAACAAAGTATTCATAGGGAGATATAAATAATTCATTTCAGCATAAAACATACTTTAAAATTGCAACCGTTAAAGTATAATTAAATGACCACTTTAATAAAGTGATATAGAATCTGCCTGTCTTCTAAATACTTATCCTTCCACCCATAGATTAGTGCAGTTCTCTGCCCTCATTGAAGACGTTTCTTTCACAGAGTACTGAGGTTCTTGCGGAGATTCACAACAGGTCAAAGTGGCCAAGGACAGGGGACTGTGGAGTTGTCCATCCCCAAATGGTACATCAAAAACACAGCCCCTCCCTCAGGCTCAGGGAGCATGGCAAAAGAGGTGGGGGGAACAATAAAAAGACAGAGGCCCAGGAAGGGGGGGTTCTGTGAAAGAGTTTAGGCGGTCAATAGTTAGTGAATGATGGACATGGGGTCAGCCCCACACCCATGTACATATGGGCAACGTCAATTGAATTCAGCAGATTACATACTTAAAAGACTAAAAGACAGGGACATGGATTTCAAAGGAGGATGGAGGGCATGGGGAGTTGGTGATGAGGAGTGGATGTGATCAAGATGTGTTGTACTCAGCATATAAAATTCTCAATAAGATAAAAGTTTAAACACAGTTAAACTACTTACTCAAGCACAGAGACTTCCTTGCTACACACAGACACCTAGGCAGACATAGAGGATGTGTCTGTGCATAATGAGTTTCCTCAAAGTTCTCCCAAGAAATCCTAATAGACATATGGTTTGTTTACTTGGTGTTTGCGATGCTGGAATCAAACTCAGGGACTCACCCGCCTATTCAGGAGTCCTTGCGCTGAGCCATTATCCTAGCACTCCAAATACAGACACATAGATGCACACCTTCTCCATTTTTGCTGTGGCGATAAATGAACTGCTCAAGCTGCACCACACAGGAAGCTGCAGGCCCCATCTTCAGCCCATCCTTCATTTAGCACTGCTGGTCACCACCATTTTTTTTTAATGAAAAATGTCTCCGTTCTCTTCCTCCCACTGACACCTCCGGGTTTTTCGATGTCCTTCTGTTGTTTGTAACACTATGGGCTCATGAACTCATCGTGCTGTGACTCACAAGAACCATTATTCTTTCTGTTGCTCAACTTGTCTCTGATTTGGCCCCGGGAACGTGTTTAACTGGTTCCAGAATCTTTTTGACATGTTTGCTTGATCTCTGAGCTCTTCCAGGGCTCTCCCTTCTGTCCCTCACTGAGAGGCATCTCTAAAGCCTTAGTCTGTTTCACTGGGGACTTGGTACTTAGAACCCAAGAAGATCTGGGTGCTGAGCACTGATTGCACTGGGTTGTCAGTCAGAATCTTTCTCTGGCTACCCTGGAATGTGTCATCTGACATTTTATCTTCAAAGGAAAAAATAATCTATTTATGCATCAGTGTAAAAAAAATTTAGAAGTAAGAAATGACTCAGTGTTAGCCTTTTTTGTCACCTCTGGATCTCGTTCTGCTACAGATGTGAAGATTGAGAACTAGAAAACATGGGTAGACCATGGCACTGATTTATGTGATGCTATAATGCCCTCACCTAAGCTTTGCTATTGCTTGTGGGGTGAAATCTTCAGTTTGAGGGATTTGAATGAAGACAGTCATCATTTTCCAAGACCTGTGGAGTCTTAATTGCATTCCTCTTAACAATAACATCAAGCAGAGGAAGCTGAAGCATTTCTGGACTGTATCTATTAAAGCATCACACCATGAAGGAACTAAATATCACCAACTCTATTTTCATAGAGATGAGATGAAGAGAAATGTGTACTGGGGTTGGAAATTGTTTGGAATTCAATTCTACCACCTCAAAGAAGTGCAGTCTTAGCTAAAATGTTGAACTTTCTTGAATTTTGTTTTGTCTGGGGAAACTGTAGAAGATTTGAAAATGAGCAAGATTGTCACACTCCCTTCCTCTGGGCATTGTTTGAACCTGAATCTCTGGTGGTTTGCCACTGTCTCCCGCTCTCCATTACAAAAAGTTACCAAGCCCAAAATGAGATTGAGAAAATTTGTTTCAAATAGATCCTCTGGGGCAGTGTATCAATCAGGGATAGAAACAATAGAATATATACTATAAATTGATATTCGTTAGATTGGTTTATATGCCTCGTGGTAGGTGGGCTGATAATGTCCATGCGCATGGCGGAGTGATAGAAAAGCCAGCAGCTGCTCACTCCATCAAGCTGGGTGCTTCAATTGCTCCAAGATGGTGCTGGAGGTCTGTAGGATTCTTAGAGACATCTGGTACTTGATTCACACTGGAAGGGCAAAGAAATGGCAATAACAATACAGATGCAGTCACCAAGAGGCAAAGGGGAGTAGATAAAAGCACCTTTGCTTTTCCCTTGGACCTTTCCATGTCTGCGCTGTCATGAGAAGGTAATGTCCACAGGGGTAGGGAGAATGCCATTTTCCCCTCAGTTTATGCTTCCAGAAAATATCCTCACAGACCCACCCAAAGGCTTATCTCTTAGTTGAGTCCAGGCTCAACCAAGTTGACAAGATTAACATCACATGGTGTATCTGGTTATTTGGAGTCTCCGTTCTCTCAGTTTTGAATAACTTTCAGCTCTGTAAATTGCAGAAAATGGAGAGTGATGTTGGTGAGTCTCATCTGTGCAGACAGAAATGAACATCATCCTGGTAGAGACACAACTAATTATGGCTGTGACCAGCCCCAAGACCTTAGTGCCACACAGATTCCATGATAGACATGCCATTCAGGCCGATAAACTCAGCACATAGGCAGTACAAAACAAAACTGCCAAAACAAAACAAATCCATCACAGTTCATAGTTTTGGGAAAGTCTCTAAATGTACCAATCTTGCCTTTTGGTTTCTGTACTTCTACTTCTGGCTGACTAATCTTGTTAACTGAAGCATTTCAATCCAGGATTTTGTGCCTAAAAGGTCACCCTGAGAAAGCATTGGTGTTATGCTGGGATCCCAAACATCCAGTGTAGTCACCGGCTTTAACCCATGTCTGAGTAGTCTTCTCTGGTGGATATCCCACAACAGTGGCCATACAGACACTGACAAGTTAGTATGTATCAATGGTTTACATTTCTGCATTCTTTTTAAAATATTTGCTTTATTTTTAGTTATGTATATGCATATGTGTCTGTATGGGAATATGTGCACACGAACGCAGGTTTTCAGAGAAGCCAGAAGAGGGAGTCAGATCCCCTAGGACTGGATTGAGCCACTTGACTTGGATGCTGGAAACCTAACTCAGATCCTCTGCAAGATCAGTCCACATTCTTGGTTGCTGAGCCGGCTCTCCAGCCCAGACATTTCTGCACTCTTGGTCACTTTATCCACACCCTGCCCCAACTCAGACAAGTGCTCTCGAGTGTCTATCCAATAGATGGTTTGAATAGACCTCACATTTTACTGCTTCTGTCATTAAAGAATTGAGTCAAAATCTTTGACCAGTGCGTATTTGTGAAAAAGTCAAAGTTTTATCCACAGAAGAAACCTGTGGTTTCCTTCCACATCTATGGGAAAGCCAAGTCAGCCTCTGTGTTACAAGCATAAGGATGCTGTCTGTGCAGTCTGTGCAGTCTGTGTAGTCTATGGAGCCGCACTAAGCCACTCCTTTTCCTTTACTTTTTTCCTAAGCCTCAGGAAAGTAACACAAAAAGGTCTCCTTTGTTTATCCTTAATTCTTTCCCTACAGTTTCTTTCTTTCTTATTCTTACTTTTGTTTCTTAAGATCTAGAAACTTCCAGAAGTACCACATCTTTGTACCTATCCAGAAAAAATTATCTCAGAAAAATCTAAAATAAAAAAGCAATGGCTCATCTACTGAGAGTGTTTGCTGCCCTTCCAGATGACCGGAGTGTGGCTCACAGCACCCACATCAGGCAGCCACAACTACCCGTAACTCCAGCTCTGGGAGGTGCAACACACACCTCTTACTTTGCAAGCACCCACATGTATTTGCTCATACATATGTACATACATACACACATAGAATGTAAGAATGATAAATTTTTAACGAAATTTTAGAGGCTTGGCAGGTAGCTCTGTCGGGAAGGTACATGACTCACAATCACAGAGGCAGGATCTGATCCACTATTTCCAGGTGTGTGTTTGTTGGGGAGGCAGAGTCAGGTGGATGCCTGGGGTTCTCTAGCCATCCAGCCCAGCTGGATCAGTGAGCTCTGGGTCCCAGTGAGAGAACTTGTCTCACAAAACAAGGTTAATGGCTCCTAAAGAACTGCAGTCAGAGCTATTTTCTGATCCCACATGAACATATGTGTGTACATATACATGCCTACACACACACACACACATATATATATACCTAGACACACCTACATGCATGTACATACACACATACACTTTTTGGAGGCAATTTTTCAAGGGAGAAGGCTTTCCAATAACCCAAACACTACCCCACAAAGGAGTCAACCTAGCAGGGCCTGAGTTTTCTCTGGCAACTGCTGGGATCAACAGGGGATGATGACAAGAAATGGATAAGTCTAAAGGATCCATGAAGCCTAAATTAGAAGGACTTACCAGAACAAAGTCTGTGCATCGCATTCTTTAGAGATCACAGTCATTGACAGGAGAGCTGGAGATGAACGGACGGGGGGGAGATTTAGCCTTCAGGAATTCCATGGTCTTTTGAAAACACTTGAAAATGTAATATTTTCTAAAGGATTTCTTAATCATTCCTGTCTTGTCCACCATGGGGAGAAGAATGTAATGTTTGCATTTTTCTAGATTTCTGAATCTCTGCCATTTGGACTCATTTAGCGAAGTCTCTGGAGATGGCCCGCGCTGTGAAGGGAAGGCAAGCGGATCCACAGCAAACACAAATCGTATTCATTTGTCCTTCGGAGCACAAGCTTCAACCGTAACTAAATACAATATGCTGGCTCTTTTTGTGCTTTTTATGAACTTTTGAAGCAGGTTTGTGATGAATAGATTTTACAGGATTATGCAGTTATACTCTGCTTTTAAATATTTCAGAAAGAAATCATAAACATGACCTCATATGTTAATAAATCAATTATGGAATGCTGCTCTCTACATATGTTCAAAATATGACCCTATCCCAAACTCCTGAAACAAGTACTAAGAAATAACTTTAAAATCTTATTTAGGCAGCTCTGGTTTTCAAAATCCTGGAGAGGAATCTGCTGTTCCATATAAAGGAGGAGGAGGAAAAGTTTCTTTGACCTAAATTTATTTTGTTTCTAATATAGTAAATATTAAAGCCATGTTGAGGGTATGACTTTGCTCTATGTTAAGTCTCTTTTCTCTTTCCTTTTTCATTCCAAGTTGAAGCTAAGCAATCAAAGCAAGAAGACAAGGAATTGACTTGCTAATGACAACCCAGTGGCTGGCAGGTTTCCGAAGAGACAGGCCTAGCACTGAGCTATTTGTTTTGAACATTACTGCTGATGTGGAAGATTGTGAGAGACAAAAGGGAAGCCTGTGTGTTCGACACTTGTTGCACGAGGCTGTTTTCTTCCTTTGTGGTAACTAAATTTTAGAACCATTATTTGTCCACTTCTTAGTGGGGTATTCAAAATGTCTATAATACATCTCTATGCATGTAAAAAGTCAAAGATTGCATCATTGTCTAAATGAAATCTCATTTTTTAATTTGTAAGTGAGAGAGAGAGAGATGGAGAATCCTCCTGAGCTGGAGTCAGGGTCTTCTGTGAGAGGAGTGCATTCTTAATCAAGCCCCTTCTCCAAATCTAGCAGTGTAATTTTAAACAGACACTTTGGGGCTAGAGAGATGGCTCACAAGTTAAGAAACTTACCTCTTGCAGACGACCAGTGTTCAGTTCCCAATACCCATAGTAGATGCCCCACAAACCCCTATTACTCCACTTCCAGGGATTCTTCTGATCTTGGAAGGCATACATGGTGCACATATAGTGCGCGCGCGCGCACACACACACACACACACACGCATTGTTTTTATGTTTTGGGGGCTGTCTTTGTTTCTGTTTTGTGTATGTGTGTGTGTGTTAGTAAGTATACGCTAAAACAATGTGACATTTTTCTTTCATTGTTGCGTTTATCAACTCAAATAACATCATTGAATAATCCAATACAAAAGTGTTTTCAGCAAACTCATCGCTGAGAGTGTGAATGCTGCCCCTTTCCCCCAGTGGCAGAAATACAAGCTACTTTAAATTTTTGTCCATTTGTTTTATGTACACATAAAGGTGTCAGAGGACAACTTATAGGAGTCAGCTCTCTCCTTCCATCATGCAGGTCCCAAAGACTGAATTAAGGTTGTCAAACTGGGCAATGAGTGCCCTTACCCACTAAGTCATGTCTCCAGCCCAGCACCAAATTTCTCAAGCCTGCAGTTTCAAATGTTTCAGGAAAGCTGGTTAAAAGAAATGACTATTTCCAGCCTCTAGGAAAGGAGAGAGATCCAGCCCTTGAGAGTAAATAGAATGTGAAGGCAAGAGGATACAGCTGCCAGCTGGGACATACTGGTATTATTTTGTTTACAAATGCTACTTTGATGAGTGAATACATGACCTGTGGTGCCTATCTGATGCAAAGTTTGATTCATTTCTTGTGTCATCTGCAAACATGGACTCAAAATAGATCATAGAAGCAAATGTGAAATCAACTATAAAACCTCCAGAAGAAATAACAAAAACCCTTGCGGCCTTTGGTTAGGCCGAGACCTTAGATAGGATACCAAGAGCATGACTGATGGGGAGAAATGGACTTCATTGAAAGTGAAAACTTTCACTGTGTGAAAGGCACTATGGGGCTGGGGATGTAGCTCAGATGGTGGAGGGCTTGTCTGCCATGCTTGAAACCCTGGATTTGATCTCCAACACTGAATTAAAACGGGTATGGTATGCATGCCCCTGTGCTCAGTATTGGAGATGGAGAGACAGGAAGATATCCCTGCTTTAGAAAGGAAAGAAAGAAGGGAGGGAGGGAGGGAGGGAGGGAGGGAGG